>JBBPBX010000548.1:0-88063 GCA_038048925.1 Garcialebias charrua
AGGAGAACTCCTCCAACACCTGCCTTACAGATTTTGTCGCGGAGGAATGAAGATCCATCCACGTACAATGTTGTCATATCTTTGCAGATATTGTCATCAAAGAAGTGGTGATTTGGGTCTACAGTTACTGGGGGTTTTACCTCAACCGGCGGCTGGGTGGCTGGTACATCTTGTGTACACTTCTGGCAGATTGCCAAGTCCGTCCCCAGATGAGACTTCTTGTTTTGACCATAACGTATGTCTAGGTTAAAACTTTGAAGCGCCATGAGCCACGTTGCAACACGTGAGTTTGTCACCACACCATCTCTGATGCGTTCACTGTTAAGAAAAGTCACTGGCTGGTGTTGTGTTTCCACAATGATTTTCTGTCCACCAATGTAGCTGGAGAAATGTTTAACTGCCCACACTGTGGTCAGTAAAGCTTTCTCACAGTCTGAGAATCTCAACTCGGGGCCTGCCATCGTTTTGCTGGCGTAGGCTACTACACGTTTGTCTCTGTCGTGTATCTGGTACAGACCTGCACTTATGCAATGAGCTGAGAAGCCCACTTCCAAGTAAAACTCTTTGTTGTAGTCTGGGTAGACTAAACAAGGGGCTGACTTGATCCTGTTTATAAGAGCGTCCATTGCCTGTTGCTGTTTGTCAGTCCAAACAAATGGTACGTCTTTTTTAAGGAGTTCAGTCAGTGGTTTCGCAAGGTCCGCATAGTTTTCGATGAATTGGTTCGAGTAGTTACACACGCCCAGAAAACTTTGTAGTTCTTTGAGATTGGTGGGGACTTTGAGATTGTCGAGGCCTTGGGTGCGAGTCAGCTGTGGTTGTACTCCGTCAGGACCTACAAGTAGGCCAACGTAGTCCACTTTGGTTCTGCACCATTGGCATTTTGACAGTGATATCTTAGCACCAGCAGTTGTCAGCTGATTCAGAACGTGGTCGATCTCAGCCAAATGTGAGTCCAGTGTTGGCTGCCTCAAAAGGACATCGTCCACGTAGATCAGTGTCCCACGCTCGTGGGCGTCTGGACATGCTTTGTTCAAGAAGATGTTGAACTCTGCAGGTGAGTTAGCGTAGCCAAAGGGACACCTGTTAAAGGTGTATTGACGGCCACCAAAAGTGAAAGCTAGTTTGTACTGATCCTCGGCGCGCACAGGGATGGTCCAAAAACCAGAGGCGACGTCGAGGGTCGAGAAGTACTTACCATTGGTGACCTTGGGCAGTTCCTGTTGGAGTTGCGTCATAGGCCATCTGGATAAGGGAACTTGTTTGTTTAGCTTTCTGTAGTCTATAGTGAGTCTCCACTTACCATTTGGTTTTAACACCGGCCATAAAGGCGCAGAGTAAGTGCTGTTACAGTATCGGATGATACCTTTTTCTAACAGGTCATTAATGATTTCTCTGATAGGTTGATGTGCTGCCAGAGGAATCTTGTACTGTCTGACAAATGCAGGGGGAGCATTAGGCGGGGTTGGGATGCTCACTGTGTGGAGCGTGGTCAACCCACAATCCATCGAGTCAGTCGAGAATGATTTCTCATATTTTAGAAGAACTTTGCGAAGTTTGTCCCTTTCTTCATCAGTTTTCAGGGCGTCGGCTTGGGCGACCACCTGGTCAATCTGTGAAGCAACTGAGAGGGGTTCTTGTTCTTTGGGGAGCTCCAGTGAGTCCCCTTCAGTGTCGTAAAACCTGTCAACAGGTAGTGCACTGTAAGTTTGAGGGCATAGACTGTCTCCTTTGTTGAAACCGAACCTGCGGACAGTGTCCTGGTCGGACTCAGTGGGGGAGAAAAGAGCTATGGCCTGTGTTGGTTTCGTGAACAAGACTTGCCCCGTGTGTTGATTTGGGATCAAGTTTTCTGGGAGTCCTCCCAGAAATGGAATGCTTAGCTCAAAATCATGAAAATCAGTAGAGATCAACCATCCTAACTGTGTGTTTTTTGGGATCAGCACCTCCTCCGTGCTTGTGTTGCACACAGCAACAGTCGTGGTTCTGCAGTCGAGGGTCACGTGGCATGTGGCCTCTATGGACAGTCCCAATTTGAAAAACATAGGAGATGGTTGAAAGTATGCCTGTTTTGTGCTAATAGCTTGTCCTTTCATGATGTGACACATCACCGGCTTGTTCATAACCTGAGGTGGTACCGCAGTGTTATGGCTGTTAGCAATCTGGCAGACCTCTGGAATGGTCTGTCCAGCCTTAAGGTTCTCTGTGGTTAGCACAGGAGACTCCTTTGTGGCTGTGTCTAGTGACCACAGTACATTGTTGTTGATGTCCACTCGGACACCTAATCTTACCAAAATGTCGGAGCCTATGTAGGTTGCATGTGGTAAGTTCGGGACCACGAGGAATGGGTGATCCAGTTCTCGTTGGTTCCAGATTAGTTTCAGGTCAATGATCCCTTTTGCGGTCATTACCTGTTTATCGTTGGGGTCTAACGAAAAGCGGAAAGCCTTTTTGTTCATTTCTAGACCCAACTGTTTTTTAACCAAGGTTCCATAGAAAGCTTGGCTGATCGCTGATTTCTCCGTCCAAGGAGACAGAACAGCATCATCGGTGTGGGATCCTTGGATCTCAACACCTTTGACTACCTGTGGTAGGTAGTGTTCAGTGAGTGTTGACTGTTTCAGCTCGCAGAGGAGGCTCTCTTGTTGGGCCTTTTCTGCCTCACCTGTTGCTGAAGGTTCACTTACCGGGATTGTGCTCTCGTTGGAGGATCCCTTTGTGCCTTCCGCGGTACCTGCTGTTAGACAGTCAGTGTCACCTTGTGTAGGCATATCGATTGGCAGTGGTTGGCTCACTCTGGTCCACATTGTCTGATCGCCATAATCTATAATCGCGTCGAAGCGGTTTATAAAGTCTTGGCCGACCAAAAATGGGAATGAGTCAACGGCGGACACGTGTACCGGGTGGTATAGCGTCATTTCACCAATCTGCATGTGAACCATAGCTATAGCTGTTAGGGTTGTTCTCGTTTCTGAGAGTCCCTGCAATACTACAGCACATTCTTTGAGGGGTATTTCCCTGTCAACACCGCTAGCGGCTATCCGTAGCTCCTTCAACAGTGTGGGAGACATAATGGTTATGTCAGCCCCACCATCCAGGAGGGCCTCTTCTGTGAGGACCCCTTCTAAAGTGATTGACAGGTAAGCCTTCTTAGCGGGCCCCTTCCTGATAATGTTACACAGGAACCTATCAGGTTTTTTCCGACGTTTGTTACGTCTACCATTGTCTGTGTGATTTTCATTCACCTGTACTGGTAGTGCAGTCACACATGGGTCTGAGTGATCGGTCTGTGACGAGTCATTGTCGTTGGTGAGTGAGCTTTCCCCCCCTTTTTCTGATGAGGGGCTCTCGGACTCTGTAACAATGATGTCATGGTTACAATCAACGTCTTGTTGACTGTCTGTACCCTGATTGTCAGCATCCTGACCATCAGTATCTTGGTGACTGTCAGCAATTGTGGCATTGCTGTTATTTGTGTGTTCTGAGTCACTATCAATGATAGTGCTACACATTACTCCAGGTTTGTTTTCCTTGTTTGTTTTTTTCAAACTTTCTAACAACCGACGTATGTTCTCCATCTCTTCTGAGGACAGAGGTTTAGGGCCTTTTTTCTGGAACTTCTGTGGGTTTTTCCTCGCCCCAGACTGTTCAGTTTGAGGTGCAGGAGCTGGCGCATTGCTCGGGGGTCCCCTCTGGGACCACCCTCTTTCATATGAGTCACCTTGGGACCCATATTTCTTTTTCTTTTGGAACGCCCCCCTTTTTTGATGATGGGGTTCTTCCTCTTGATGCGGCCTGTACCACTTAGGGTCTCTGGACCCCTTTTGGTCTTTGTTCCAGCGGACACCTTCATTTTGCGGTCTGTCAGGTTGGAAATTTTGTTTATCTCGCCTTCCTTAAAAGAGTGAGCTGGCGCTCTTGCTCCTTCAAGGTCTAGCGTTTGGTATTTGACCTTTTCACCTGGATACACTTCAACGGGTTTCTTGTGTCGCTTGTATGTTTCAAAAACACGTATAGCGCACTCCTTTAATTCACGCATGGTTTTTTCTCTGTAGTCGGCCATGAGGTTGGCCGTTGAACCAATCTCTGAATATAGATTGTTCATAAAAAGAAACTTAAAATCACGTTCATCCTCCATCCCTGGCTCATTCCGATCACCAAAAAAGGCTTCGAAAAGTCTGTCATAATATGGGATTGGATGTTCATTCTGCCCCTGAGTGATTTTCAATGCGGCTTGGTAGCCAACGTCTCCCATGCGAGGAGCATATTCTTGCAGTAGAGTTTCGCAGAAAAGTTTGTAATCCTTCAAAATTGCGACTGGTTGACGCGCAATGAAGTGCTGCACTTTCCTGTTTGTGGTGAGTTTGATCAAACTGATTTTATCGTCAACCGTAGCGTTCGGATAGCATGCCAGTTTAAACTCAATGTCTTTCAGATAGGTATCGGTTTCAGTCGAACCATATTGCCCTGGCTCAAAACGTTGAACGAACTGGGAAATTTTATGGAGTCGTTCTATTGGGACAGCGAATTGAGAGCCATTAATAGTGATATACCCACCCGTCTGCGCACCAGGTACACCTGTAGACATGGGGTACGTAGGTACCTGCCATTGGGTTGTCCCAGCAAATGTCTGTTGAGGTGGAGGTGGGGGTGGTGGATCGGGCATGGGCGGGGGCGGTGGAGGAGGGAGTGGGTCATCAGGTATGGGAGGGGGCGGCGGAGGCGGTGGATTCTCAAGGTGTTTACTCATGAGATCCAAACATTTTCTCTCTTCTTCAAAGAGTTTGTTCATTGCTGATGCACGCTCTATTCTACAACTGTTCAGTTGGACTCTTAACCCATCATTTTCACGTTGTAACATCATGTGCTGTTCTTGTGATTTTCTATAATCATCTTGCAGCCTTGTGTACCGTAGTGATAATGATTCCAGGGTGTCCGTGCATTTGTCCAGCGCGTCCCGTGCCTCCCCACAATCCGCCTGAATCGACTTGTACTGATGGTAATACTTATCCTTCTCCACCACACATTTTTCCAACTCACCTTGTGATTGGTCAAAATCCCTTTTTAACACTGTGCATTCTTCGTAGAGACTACGCGCCTGTTCAGCGCTGCCCATACTCGACTGTGTTAAACTCTTTACCTCCTGCTGTAAAGTGGCAACCTCCATTTGTGCTGTTAAACATGATGTAGAGACAGCCCGGCGTACAGCAGTTTCAAAGTCTAGCTTGGCCTTTAACAGAAGGCTCAATTTAGCCAAACGTTTATCTCTGTCTGCTTTCTTTTCAGCCGTTGTGGTTCCAGCTGTTACAGTTTTTAATGCTCTGTCCACATCTGCTTCCTCCATCAACTGTGTCTCTTCATGATAGTTTGTGATGGACCCTGTGAGTGAAAATAAGGCATGTTCGATCCAATCTGCTTTGGTCGGGTCGTGGCCTTCAGTTGGCACAGGCTGCCCCGTATCAGTGGTGTTAGGGGTCTCACCCTCTGCGCCTGCCATCTTTTATCTGGAATTTCAGTGAAAATCAAAATAAAAGATGCTCTGTATTCGTTACTCTAAACTTTTCACTATTTGAAATAAACAGGAAAGTTTAAATGTACACAGGATAACTGGAAGATGATGTGTCAGAGAGAAGGAAGAGAAAGGAATTTTTTTTTTCAGTTATCTGGAGTGAAAACTGTACTTTTGTTTGTTATTTTAAATTCTTTCGTATTTAAAATAAGCAAAAATGTTTGTCTGTACCTCTGTTATTCTAAATAATTTATTTAAAATAAACAGGAGTTATTGTTTGTGTACAGAACAAATTTAAAAGCTGGTAACTCACCATAAAAATGCTGACTTTTTTATGATGTTTTTGAGAAAACTCATCTGTCAACGTCTTTTAACCAACAGGGGGCAGCTTCGAGACTTAATGATATCACGAGGAGACTGATTTTGTTTATTCAGTATTTAAACTAAAAACAACCTTTTCAGAGTTAGTTTCTAGTGTATCAGTGATAAACGCTCGAACCGCGTTCTTGTCAGAGACAAATCTATGTTGTTAGACAGTTTAGATGGCTTTAAATGAGTTTTTAAACTCTCAGTGAAATCTCCGTTTGAGTGTGAACTGCTTGTTGCCCGAAGTGCACCTGGAAATGACGACACAAACAGGCGGGACGACGCAGCGCGTCACCAGCTTCCGTTGAGCGAGGCGGAGCTCGCTAAACAGATACGTGACGTCAACCAATCAATCACAGCGTTTGTAGTTCATTCCCAAGCGTTCATGGTGAATGAAGTTTTCTTACCTTCGACCACGGCAGTGCCGGAAATGACGACAAAGTGGGTTGGTCGCAACGGCGTGCGTTCCCACTACAGCGAATCAGCGCTCGCCACGAGTGATTGACAGCTCACAGCTCTCGTTTATCCAATCACAGCTCATAAACAAACGTGTACGACACGTCTCTGTAACGTTAGCTTAGCACGCAACTCTAGACTCTTAAACAACTCAAACGCTTTAAATTAACTTCCCAAAATTCTGAAACGTGGCAATCACAATTAAAACAGGCACGACTTAGCTACGTTTAGTAACCCAGCACTGCAGCTGCAGAACAAACACGGACTCGCTCGGAGCCACTTAAGGTCGGTTCCGGTCCACTTTTAATGGAGCAGGAAACGGGTCTGACAGAACCCAGCCGACAAACGTTCTAACAGTAATATGCTTTCTCGACCTGCTCTAATATGTAAAATACCACACACAGCAATCTCGCAGATGTTAACAGCTCTTCAGGCAGTTTGACTCGGCGGTCAACAAAGCTTTGTACCGGAGTCTGTGCGTGAACTGGGTCGAACGGAACCAGAACCCCCCCACAGACCACGGGCTGACAAAACTTCACCTAAAGCTTCCAACAGCGTGTTAAGGAGTTGAACAATAACAATCTCTCAGCTTCAAATGATAAAAACATGCAGAATCTGCCTGTCTTGAACACCCCAGCCAAAAATTATCACCTTCAGAGTCCAAAAATTGGAACAATCATGCCAACATAACGTTTCAAGTACATGAGAGATCACAGATTTATCAATAAACTTTTAGAAAACACGTACGGCCACCAGATGAAGGAAACATGAGGGAGACCATATATTGTGTCTTTAAACACATATAGTGCCACCCAGATGTAACTAAAGGATTTTAACAGGGGTCAGTATTAATACTGACCTCTTTATCCTTAATTAACTTACTTATTCAGATTGAATAGTAATTTCACGGATTCTTTTCTTTTTCAGTTTACCCAATATTTCTGTGATCTTTATGATGGATAAATAAACAGAGCTATAGAGTGACAATGGACATTGACTTAGTTTGGTATGCCAGGCGACACTACCATTTATTTAAAATAAATCAACTAAAATCAACACCATTACACTTGATTGATATGATTTCACTTTCTTTCAAATTAATACGTCAGCACACTTAAATTTAACACAACAGACTTCAATATTGGATGTTAACATATTTAGTCTGTGGGCTCTTCAGCTTAAAGTAGTTTCCAGCTTAGATTGAGAGAAAAAGATAGGAGGAAGATGGGAGATGGTTTAAAGGAAATTATCTTGAGCATGATACCAAAAGTGACACTTCCATCCGACTTCTGCTAAAATCCAGGTACGTTTTGTAAACAGCTCTTTACCTTTCGACGACGAGTCTGATAAAGAAATGACACCAGCCTTCAGATGCACAGAGTCCTTTAGTCCCAGCACGTCCAAAACTGGTTCTAGTTTACGTTTCAACGTCTCCTGGTTTCGCTTGGTCATCAGAGAATATGTCAGCTTCAGGCCTCTGACTTCAAGATAAACTTATTCCAGGAAGGAATAAACAAAGTTTTGAGCTTACGCTCGTTCGAAGTGGATTCATAACGGCATGTTATACAATCCTTAGCTGAATGACTGTCCTTGGCGGGTGACAGGCATTCATTCAGCTCTTTGGGAAAGGTTCACATCTCTTTGAAGTTCCCAGAAACTCATCAGGAACTTTCTCGTTCCTTCCAAACTCTGAAGCGTTCAGCCACCAAACACTTTTACTCAAAAATGTTGAGATTAGAACACACTTTCCTCATTGGTCCGTGGGCCAAGAGGAGTGTGAAAACGTGAAGTGAAAAACTCAAGGTTGACAGCAAGTCTGCTTAGATAACAAAGAGGAATGTTTTGGAAAAGTGTCTGAAAGAGAGGAGACATCTCGACGCTACCGAGAGTTTCAGCTGAACTCAACAAAACAATTTCAGTGTAAGTCAGTTTGACATTTTAGCTGAACTTTGACACCTTTTCACTTGCAGAAATGACACATTGATGTTTCACATTTAAAGAATAACAGCATATAACATATATCATGAAAATGACAAAAGTTATTCTTTTGATCACATCAGCCTAAAATCAAAGATAGAAATAGTCTCTTTTGGTGACTATATTCTCAGATTACAACTAATGGAATGATTTTGTGGTAAATGTCTTGCTTTACTGAGAGGTCAGCAAAGGTCATCACTGGACAGTTCAAAAACCTTAGTTTGACCCTGGGTAGGTCCACTACAGATACATCATCTGATCTAAACCAGATTTATTGTGCATCATCAGTGCATCATCAGTGAGCCCTCGTGGACACATTCATATAAAGTATAAAGTATCAAGTGCGTCCCCTAGATTATTCAAACTGTTATATCTCAGTTATACATCATCCGATATTTACCAGATTTATTGTACACCATCAGTGAACACTTCGACACACATTGATAATGGTATGTAAATTTTTACTCCATAGCGCCCCCTATATTATTACTACAGTTATATCTTAGTGATACATTATCCGATCTGCACGAGATTTATTGTGATTCATCAGTGAACACTTCTACACACATTGATAATGGTATGTAAATTTTTACTCCATAGCGCCCCCTGTATTATTACTACAGTTATATCTTAGTGATACATTATCCGATCTGCACGAGATTTATTGTGCTTTATCAGTGAACACTTCGACACACATTGATAATGGTATGTAAATTTTTACTCCATAGCGCCCCCTATATTATTACTACAGTTATATCTTAGTGATACATTATCCGATCTGCACGAGATTTATTGTGATTCATCAGTGAACACTTCGACACACATTGATAATGGTATGCAAATTTTTACTCCATAGCGCCCCCTGTATTATTACTACAGTTATATCTCAGTGATACATTATATATCTAAGTGATACATTATCCGATCTGCACAAGATTTATTGTGCTTTATCAGTGAACACTTCGACACACATTGATAATGGTATGTAAATTTTTACTCCATAGCGCCCCCTATATTATTACTACAGTTATATCTTAGTGATACATTATCCGATCTGCACGAGATTTATTGTGATTCATCAGTGAACACTTCTACACACATTGATAATGGTATGTAAATTTTTACTCCATAGCGCCCCCTATATTATTACTACAGTTATATCTCAGTGATACATTATCCGATCTGCACGAGATTTATTGTGCTTTATCAGTGAACACTTCGACACACATTGATAATGGTATGTAAATTTTTACTCCATAGCGCCCCCTATATTATTACTACAGTTATATCTTAGTGATACATTATCCGATCTGCACGAGATTTATTGTGATTCATCAGTGAACACTTCTACACACATTGATAATGGTATGTAAATTTTTACTCCATAGCGCCCCCTGTATTATTACTACAGTTATATCTTAGTGATACATTATCCGATCTGCACGAGATTTATTGTGCTTTATCAGTGAACACTTCGACACACATTGATAATGGTATGTAAATTTTTACTCCATAGCGCCCCCTATATTATTACTACAGTTATATCTTAGTGATACATTATCCGATCTGCACGAGATTTATTGTGATTCATCAGTGAACACTTCTACACACATTGATAATGGTATGTAAATTTATACTCCATAGCGCCCCCTATATTATTACTACAGTTATATCTCAGTGATACATTATCCGATCTGCACGAGATTTACTATGCTTCATCAGTGAGACCTTGTGGACACATTGATATTGTGGTTTAACATATGACTCCAGAGCGCCCCTTAGATTATTCAAATCGTTATATCTTAGTGATACATCATCCGATCTAAACCAGATTTATTGTGCATCATCAGTGAGCCCTCGTGGACACATTGATATGGTGGGCTAACATTTGACTCAAGTGCGTCCCCTAGATTATTCAAACTGTTATATCTCAGTTATACATCATCCGATATTTACCAGATTTATTGTACATCATCAGTGAGCACTTCAACACACATTGATACTGTGGTTTAACAGATAACTCCAGTGCGCCCCCTACATTATTTTTCAAACTGTTACATCTCATTGCTAGATCATCTGATCTGTTCTACATTTACTGTGTGTCACCAGTCAGCACTTCTAAACACGTATATATTGTTGTTATTCGCTAACTGTTCTTGGCAAACGGGTGCTGGATGGGCATGAGAGAGTTCGAGGTGGTGACCGAGCAGATCAGCTGGAGGTCCCGTGGTCGACATAATAAGGCCGGAGCGGTGCTAAGCTGCGAGGGCCTCAATGCTGCTTGCAGCTTTAATTATTATTATTATTATTATTATTATTATTATTATTATTATTATTATTATTCAGAGGCTATTATCAAGCGACGCCCTGGACCAGCCAGCCTCAGGGTCCACGAAGGAGGCAGCCCAAGAAATTACTCCTTTGGGGGAATGTGTATGTTTCTGATGTGCGTTTTAAAATAAAACAAAAACATCTACCAGTGAGCAAGTTTTCATTTGACTCCAGCTTGCCTGTCAGATCAGCTGGTCTCACAGCTGCCTTTCTGCACACATTCCCCACACAGAATGAGCTGGTCACCTCTAAACAGCTGTTTAGGAGACACTGTAGTTCGAAAAATGTCACAAAACACTCTTCTGTCATGTCAGATAAAACTGATGCTGCTCAGTAGACCGAGTCCAAGAAAAAACCCTCGCTCTCAGCCAGAGCCAGTTTCTTTTTCTACTGCCCCTTGCTCGCTCACAGCGCAGAAGGAGGAAATGTGTTACACCATAACAACAGCATCAACCTCCACTGAAGTGGCGTCTCATTCACAAAAGTGTTGACGCTCCCCCTCAGTGCACGTCGGCTCACCTCAGTTCTGACGTAAGTCTGCAGCCTGAGCGTAGTACAGAGGCGTACAGACAGCCCTTTCGGTCTGAGTCTCCCTTGGGTCACCCCCGGAGAAACACAGAGGCGGGTGACAGTGGCAGGGGCTCTAAAATGGTTAACGTCCATGACACAAAAAAAACATGCACGCCCGCTCTCCGAGCGTTACGCAGAGTGGCAGCGAGTGTGTTCACTGGACAGGTAGATGAACAGACTTATAAGCAGGGGTTACACGCTACAGTTTGCAGCTCAGCCCCCACCATTCAGAGGGATTATAGAGATGGTTCTGTAATCTCCAGAACAGAGCTTGTCTCTCCAGTCAGAAGTTCAGGAACTCTTGGTGAAAAATGTAATTTCCAGAGTTCCCAATGGAGAGGAAAACATGGGTTTTTATTCCCGCTACTTCCTAGTTCCAAAAAAAACGGGATGGATGAGACCTAGTCTCTATGTTCAACATATTCATGTTCAACAAACCCAGTCTCTATGTTCAACATATTCATGTTCAACAAATCGATTATGGAGAGACAATTCCACATGTTGACAATCAAACAGCTGCTTGGAGGTGAACTTGGAGGTGTGCTTGGAGGTGAACCTTGGAGGTGAACCAGAATGACTGGGTCACCTCCATCGATCTGCGGGACGCATATTTTCACGTCTCCATCAGCCCAAAACACAGAAAATGTCTGCGTTTCTACTTCCAGGGGGTCCCGTATAGGTACAATTGCCTGCCGTTTGTCTACTCCCTCACTCCATGCACGTTCTCCAAATGTATGGAGATGGCCTTGCAGCCATTACACATGGGAGGAATGAGAATTCTCTTCTATCTGGACTACCTGCTTTTATTAGCCCGGTCCAGAGAGGAAGCAGCCATACAGACTAGAGTTTTAGCAAAACATTTGTTAAACCTGGGTTTTTCTGTAAACTGGGACAATCGTTTTGTTCTCCCATCCCAAATGAGTTTTTATCTGGTAGTGGAGCTAAATTCAAACACAATGAGGCTTGTTTCACATGAGAAAAATACAGAGATTGTTCGCCCGTCTGCACATGGATCCGGTGCGCCAAAAGAAGCGGATGATTTCTGTTCCTCCCTCCGTGGGAGCCGACCTGAGTCATTGGGAAAAAAAACCTCACCCTGTCTGAGGGAGTCCCCATCAGCAGGCCTATGTCACACATCTCGGTATTCACGGATGCGTCTCTGTGCAGTGTCTGGTACGTGTCTGTCTCAGACGGTGCGGGCACAGTGGCCAGATCACACATCTTATCACATAAATGTGCTTGAGCTGCTCACAGTGTTAAAAGTGATTCAGCACTTTGCACCTTTGCTGCAGAATCAGCATGTTTTGATTCACACAGACAACAAGGTGGCAGCAACGTACATCAACCGCCAGTGGGGTGTCCGATCAGTCCAGCTGTTACACGTTGCAAGACAGCTGCTGTACTGGGCATAAAAACACCTGCTCTCCATTAGAGCAATGTACAACCCTGGCGTCCTGAACAGAGGAACGGACATAAAGTCGAGGGGCGGCTGATAGAGAAATTAAACATTGACCATTTAAACTTATTACTCTAATGTACTCTGACAAAACCATTACTTAGCTTACTTCTATCAAAGTTCTCTGTTTGTATCAACACTTTATCTGAGAAGTACAAACATGTTGTTTTTCCTGAACACAGAACAAATGAACTTGTAAAGTTTAGCTGATGTTTAGACAAATTTTGATATGATGTTCCTGTTTCCTGTTTTGTGTTTGACAGTGCCACTTCTTCTGATCTCTGTTTTATCTGTAAACTGTCAAACAATCATGTTATTCATCACTCTGCCTCAATCTGAACAAAAGCCATGAGCGAGACTGAGCAAATCGGATTTCACTCCAAACAGTTTTGAAACTCGTTTCAAAGTGTCTTGAGGTGATCTCTCGCTTTGCAAAGCTTAACCTTGTAACCTTTGTGTAACCCTTGTGTAACCTTTCTTGTTTCTTTTCATGTGGTCTATTAAGGTGAAGGTGTTTGAAAATTCCTATCAGCGGCCCTCGCCACAGGGACCCGAGCCTTCATCCCGAACTGGTTTCTCAGATCTGGAGCAGATTCAGCTGGGCGGCGGTGGATCTGTTCGCCACACGGGAGAACGCCCAGTGTAAGCTGTGGTTTTCACTAAGCCCACGGGACAACCCACCCTTAGGGGTGGACGCCTTTGCTCACAGTCCGTGGCCCAAAAAGCTCTTATACACATTCCATCCGGTTCCGCTCATCCCACATGTCCTGGATCGAGTCAGGGAGAAAGAGCTGTCAGTCATCCTCGTGGCCCCTGGGCGACAGAGCGCTTTGTGGTTCTCAAACCTACAGCAGCTGGTGTCGGGCCAGCTGTGGAAACTACAGTGGAGGAAGGATGCGTTCCTCCAGGCAGAAGGAGTAATCAGGACCTACCCAGGAATAGGTTAGCACCTTTGGATTTGGATGCTGAACGGATCTGCTTAGAAAACCTGGGCTTCACACAAGATGTGGTGCGTACGATCCAAGACGCACGAGCTACATCTACCACAGCGCTTTACACATCATATTGGACAGCTTTTCAGCGCTGGTGCGCCGAGAAAGCCTTGGAGGCCACTTCATGTCAGTTAGGCTTCATGCTATCATTTTTGCAGCAATTGATGGATAGAAATTTAGGTTTCAGCACAATAAAAACTTATGCTGCTGCTATTTCTTCCTGTCATGAAGGTTTTGGTGACAGAACTGCTTTTAATCACCCAATAATTAAGCGTTTTCTGAAAGGTGTGTGGTAGCACAGGCCCATGTCATGCCCACTTGCTCCTCCGTGGGACCTAACATTGGTTTTACGTGCATTGATTAAAGCTCCGTTTGAGCCTCTAAATGAAGTTCCACTTAAATGTCTGTCTTTTAAAACAGCCCTGCTATTAGCTTTGACATCTGCAAAGAGAGTAAGTGATTTATCTGCTCTCTCTGTTGCCCCTCATGGATTCAAGCTGATGGCACGGAGGGATATACCCACTAACGAGAGCCTTAAAGGGCTGCGCCTATACTACAGTACGTAACCGACGTCCTCCTTTGTTCTCTGAGCAGAGCTGAGCACATACTGCAGCTCGTCAAACTGTTCCAACATTGATTAACATAAATACAGTTAAATCAGAACACTTATATACTTTATACTTAACAATTAGTCTTTAGATTCACTCACTAATAATAGTTCATGATTAGACACCAAATAATATTAGGTTAAAGCTTTTAATGTCAACAGTCAGAACCAAAGTGAACAGTTGATAGTCTGCTGAAAACAACCTCCATAAACTCTTCGTTATCAACTAAGGAATGCCAGCTAGGCTGGGGCCTTCAGGTTACCATAGTAACAGGATTTGCACATGAGTGACTAAAACATGGTGTCACTCAACATCTAAACCAATTGAAAGTCGGTCCGCTCTGGAGGGGGTGGGACCGGACATAAATCTATAAATAACTGTGATAACAAAAGTTCAGTGAACAAACTCCTGGTGATCAAGCTAAAAGGTTTGCACGTTTGTTCCTCAGATATGCATTCTGATTATGTAAATCTGCATACTTTAACTTCTGCTCAATTAAATCTTTAATACCAGGGTGATATTCTCCTGGAATTATGGTAAATAAAGGTATATAAAATATGTAAAATCTAACAGATATTAGAACTGGATCCAGCTGTGTCTCCTCCAACACAGATGTCAGTGACAGCAGCTACATTCAGGTGTAGATTAATTAAATACGAGACCCAAAATATATTCCATCAGTCATTGTTCAGAAAGGGGTGCATGTCTACCACCATTGTTGATAGAAATGCCGTCTGTCCGTACGTGCACGCGCGCATGTGGTTCAAACAAAGGCTCATGTATGATTCAAGATGGCTGCCACGGACGGACGTTCGACGGAACGCTGCGCCTGAAAGGAGCTATTAATATAATCAATTCAAACAAATAAATTCAAATATTATATATAAACACAAATAACTTTGTAGGATAAAGGAGGACTAATGACAAGCACTCCGACCAGGCAAGATCGGAGTGCTTGTTGGGGGCCGGGTTGTCGTTTTCTGGTCCTATGGGTTGCTAGATTCGAGGGATCTGGTGTTCGGGTGTCAGACCTGGATGCTTTGCTGCTGGAGCAGGGCTGTCGTCGTGGGGTTGGTGAGCCTCGTTGCTGGGCTTTGGCCTTCGGTTGACTAAACGTGGAGCTGACTAGCCGTGGAGCTGAGGCCGCCGAGCTGAGGGAGCGGCGGTGTGAGGCTGCTGTGAAGATTATCTGCCACGGTTGGGCCTGCTCTGCAGGATGAAGGTTCCAAGTCTGCTACCGTCGGGTCTTTGTGCCTTTGAGGAGCTGGTCTTTGGTGGTGGATTCTGTGGACTGCTGGGGCCGTGCGGACCGCTTTTCTTTTTCTCTTCTGATGTCGGATTTGGGTGCAATGGCCGCTGGCTACCATCGGAGGGCTGCTGTGACTCGGGATTGGGCGTCGGCCTTGCTTGGCTAACTGAAGAAACATTATCTCCAGGTCGTAAGTACACTTAATAATGTTGAGCAAACCCAAATGAGAATAGAAATAACTCTTAGAAGAACAAATTGTAGAAGACATGGAGGAAATTAAAAAGTCCTTGAACTTCATGAGTATGAACAAGCCAAGCTGACATCAAAACAAGAACTTTTAATCAGATTATTTGAAGAAGTAAAACAACTTAAACTTCAAATAAGTGACAAGCATAAAAAAAATAATTGAACTTGAAAAATAGGTTGACGATATTTTTTTTTTCATTCATTCAACCTTTATTTATACAGGCTAGCCTCGTTGAGTCACGGGGACTCATTTACAAGAGGGACCTGTCTCACTCACACCAAACAACCATCCACTCTCACACTCACACCTAGGGTCAATTTAGAGTCACCAATCAGCCTAACATGCATGTTTTTTGGTCTGTGGGAGGAAACCGGAGTACCCGGAGGAAACCCACGCATGCACGGGGAGAACATGCAAACTCCACCCAGAAAGGCCCAGGACCGGGATTTGAACCGGCAACCTTCTCGCTGAGAGGCAGCAGCTCTACCAGTTGTGCCACCGTGCTGCCCAAAACTGGTTTTTTAACTGGTTTTGAAGTAAAGCCTAGGTCCTTTGCTAAAGCTGTTGCTGGTGCTGCTACTACAGAAGATGTTTCACAACAAGAGCTACAGACTTTGGAGGAACAGGTGGTGTCTTTTTTGCAAGAAAAGGACATTAATAAAGAACATGAAGATGTGTCAATCTATTATACCTTGCCTAGTAGATCAGATAAAATCAAACCAGTAATAGTTGTTAGATTCATCAGTAGGAAACTAAGAAATAATGTGATATTGCAAGCAAAAAAACTAAAGGGGACAAAAGTATACATAAATGGACATCTAAGAAAAAAGAATGCCACTATTGCATGGGAAGTGAGGTTGTTAAGAAAACAAAAAATATAACATCGACATGGACAAGAAACAGATATGTTTGGATAAAAGTACAAGAAGGATCATAGCCTAAAATAATAAAGGAAATGAAAAAAATAGAAAATTTTAAATAATCTAAGAAGATGGCAACTTTCAAATCATTGAGAAATTAAATACATAATTGACAAAATATTAGTCTGGTGAACAGATGTCTTGACTATGACAACTTATGAAGACTTAGAACCGAAAATATATAACGTTGATGATTTGATTGATGCAGGTTTCTTTCCAATTATAGAGGATTGTGATTATTAGAATGAAAAACTGTTTACTGATATAAGTTTGACAAAGCCTGGTCTATCTATAATTAATTTCAGTAGTAGGAGTATAAATACAAATTTTCCAAGATAAAAGATTATTTAAGACAAATAAATAGAACATTTACGATTATAGCATTGTCAGAGACTTGGCTAAATGACGAAAACATAAATATTGCCTACATAGAAGGCTACAAATTATATAATATGAACAGAAATAACAAGAGATGTGGTGGTGTGGCTTTATTTGTCAATAATGCAATAAAATGTAAATTAATTAGGGAAATGTCAATAACTGATGATAAAATAATCAAAATCAATAGAAATATTAAATAAAAATTATAGAAATATCGTAATAAGTTGTGTATACAGACCACCTGGTTCAAATATAGAGTCATTTGCAGATAAAATCATAGAGCTACTAGAAAAGAGTTGCAATAAAACCATTTTTTAATGTGGTGACTTTAATACTGATTTGGGGAAAAAACGGATTCTAATAATATCAGTACATTTATAGATTCAATGCATACTTTAAATATTTACCCACTGATATCAAAACCAACAAGACTCACAACTCATAGTGCGACAATAATTGATAATATTTTTACAAATACAACAAATGGGGATGTGATTGGTGGTATTTTAATGAGTGATCTTAGTGATCATTTACCGGTTTTTACAATCTACAAGAAGTATCAAAGTATCACGAAAATAATTGCTAGAAAGAAAAAATAATAAATACATAAAAGAAGCTTTAGATCAATTAAAATATGATTTAGCTAAACAAAATTGGGAAAGTGTATATGTTGAAGATGTAAACAAATCATATGATGTGTTTATGAATATCTTGGAAACTATAAAAAAATGTGTGTACAAAATAATTATACTAAGAAGAATGTTGTAGACAAACAATGGATGACGAAAGGATTAAGAAATGCATGTAACAAGAAGAATTATTTGTATTCATGTTTCCTTAAATGTAAAACACAAGAGGCAGAAGATAAATATAAGAAGTACAAAAATAAACTAGTAGGGATTATAAAACATAAGAGAGAATATTATAGTGATTTATTGAATAGAAGTAATGGGGATATGAGGGTAACATGGCAGGTAGTGAATAGTGTTATGAAAAAACATATAGTAAAAACAGCCATTTCACAGAACTTTGTAATAAACAATGAGGAAATTTATGATGAAAAGGAAATTGTTAATGGATTCAATCAATATTTTGTGAATGTTGGAACTAGCCTTACAGCTATGATACCAAAAGTGGATAATAATGTGAATTATTTAATTGAATGTTGTCTAGACAGTATGTTCCTAAATAGAACTGATAAAGAAGAACTAATGAATGTAGTTAATAAATTTGCTGACAAAAAAATCAAAGGATTGGATGGATATGGATATGACCATATCATACCATTTTATTTATAAAGCACTTTAAACAGGAACAAGTCCAAACCAAAGTGCTGAACAAACAAACAAACAACAGACAACACACACAATGAAGTACAACACGAAAGACATAAAAACATTGCAGATCATACATACAACAATCAAATACAAATCAGCTGGTGTTGAAAGCAACAGAATAGTAGTGAGTTTTTAACCGGGATTTGAAAATTGAGAGGGAGGGGACCTGTTTGATGAGCAACGGTAACTCGTTCCAGAGTCTTGGGCCTGCTACAGAGAACGCCCTGTCACCTCTGACGGCGAGTTACTGGAACTCTTAAAAGTACCCGGTCCTCTGACCTCAAAGCACGTGGAGGGACATATGGGTGTATCAAATCTGAGAGACAGGCGGGGGCGAGACTGTTCAGTGATTTGTAGACATACAGGAGAATTTTGAACTGGATTCGAAGATGAACCGGTAACCAGTGCAGGGAGGTCAAGACTGGTGTAATGTGCTCACTTTTGCGTGTACTAGTTAAAAATGGGGCTGCTACATTCTGAACCAGTTGTAATTGTGCAATGGTGGCCTGACTGATGCCAAGCAGAAGTGAATTGCAGTAATCAAGCCTAGATGTAATAAATTTGTGAATTACTGTCTCCAGATTATTTTTGATAATATGGGCTTCAGCTTAGACAGTCGACTCAGCTGGAAAAAACAAGATTTGACGATCATGTTTACATGACTGTTAAGTTTCATGGAAGGATCCATTATCACTCCCAGATTTGTGACTTTTTGTTTTTCAGACAGGGGTAGAGCAGAAAGGTCGATGCAGTGGTTCGATGTTGTGTCATTGCGAAAGAACAATATGGCTTCAGATTTCTTGTCATTGAAGCTTAAGAAATTTAAAGCCATCCAGTCCCTGATGTCAGCCAGGCAGTTTAGCAGAGGTTGAATAGAGCATGTACCATTTTGTCTTAGGGAGAAGTAAATTTGACAGTCATCGGCGTAGAAGTGGAAGGGTATGTTGTGTTTCCGGAAAATAGCACCAAGTGGCAACAGGTATAAGGAAAATAAGAGAGGACCCAGGATGGACCCCTGCAGAACCCCCCATTTAAAAGCTGCCACTGCAGAACTAAAATCATTGATGGAAACACAAAAGGACCTGTCAGAGAGGTAGGATCTGAACCAGTTTAGGGCTGACCCTGTGATGCCCACCTACTGCTCCAACCTAGCCATGAGGATCTCATGGTCGATGATGTCAAAAGCAGAAGATAGGTCCAATAGGACAAGCAAAACAGAGTCACCAGTGTCTGTGGATAGGAAGATGTTAAAAACCTTCAGTAGGGCAGTCTCAGTGCTGTGGAGAGATTTGAAGCCAGATTGGAATAGCTCGGGGATAGCGTGATCCTCCAGGAAGCACTTCAACTGGGACTCAACTATTTTCTCTAGAAATTTAGATACAAATGGGAGTCTGGAGACAGGCCTGAAGTTGGATACTGCTGAATGGTTGAGGTTTGTTTTTTTCAGGAGAGGTTGAACAGCAGCATGTTTTAATAATTTTGGCACTACACCCGAGGATAGACTGCTTTATACAATAGAGAGAATGGAGGGACCTAGAGTGGGAAAAACCTCCTTTAGTAGCCGAGGGGAGACCACATCAAAGGGGGAACCAGATGGTTTCAGGTTGTCAATGACCTGCTCTAGAGAGGACAGAGACGGTTCAAAATGGTCAAATACAGTAACAGATTAAGGTGGGACAGATGGATCATGAGTTGGAGGAGAAATGAGAGCCCGGGTGGTCGTAATTTTATCTAAAAAGAAATGTTGGAAGTTCTCGCACAGATCAGTCGAGGCTTCCAGGGGTGATTGTTCAGTGAGGTGGAGAACAGAGTTTAGGGTGGAGAACAGAACTCGAGGATTGTGAGAGTTTGAAGAAATGATATCAGAGAAGTATTGGGATTTAGCCGTTTTTACTGCTTTCTGATATTGGTGCCAGCTCTCTTTTACCATTTGAAAAGAGACCTACATCTGTCTTTTCTCCATTTTTGCTCCGCCTTCCTGCATTGCTGCCTAACAGCCCTGGTCACGTCATTCAGCCATGGTTCTTCTCTGAGTTTTGGCCTCCTAGATTTCATAGGAGCAACATGATCCAGAGCCTTTAAACAAACAGAGTCAAACTGGGATGTCAGCTCCTCAGTGGTGGAGAGGAACATTGGGGGCTGAATTATTATTTCATTGTTGTAAACCTCAGTGAAACACGCAGCAGTTAAATGGTTAAAATTCCTGCCTTTACGTGCAGGAATGCACGTCTTAGGAGTTACATGGGGAAGGGTGAACTGAAACCGAACCGGCATGTGGTCTGCAAACACATTGTTTCCTATTTCAAGGTTTGAAACAGTCACATCACATGTTAGCACAAGATCCAGTATATGTCCGCGCTGTTGGGTGGGAGTGTTCATGTGTTGAGTTAAATTAAATGAGTCCAATAAATCTAAAAGTCCTTCTCATGACAACACACATGCAAATTGAAATCGCCAAAAATGACCATCCGAGCATATTTAGGTGTAATTTCAGCCAGGAAATCAGAAAACTCACTGATGAAGTCCTTAGAACGAGGTGGACGGTAAACAAGAGCACATAAAGTCACAGGTGGATGGCCTAGTTCAAAAACAGTCAGCTCGAAACTGGAACAGGAAACCGAGATGGACAGATGTTTACAGTTAAAAGTTGATTTGAATATTGTTAATAGTTGTGGGTTGTTAAAATATGAACAGTTTGGTGGTATTATTTCCGTCAATGCGTTGGACTCACCCGGCGACATCCACGACTCTGTGATGCAGAAAAAGTCCAAATCGTGTTCTTCAAAGTAATCCCTGAGGATGAAAGTTTTGTTGCAGACAGATCTTGCATTGACAACACACATCTTGATGTTACTTGAGCTAGCAGCTGGCGAGTGAGCGCGCGCCAGCGGCTCGCTTTCAACAATGAGCTGCTACGGCCGCAAACCCCCATTGATTTCCTGGTCCGTGCACGTGGGAAGCTGGCGATGAGAATCCAGACCACCAGCTGACAACAACGAAGCAGCACGCAGGGCTTTGAGCTTAACCAGCCGGCTAGCTCGTTAGCCACGTACTTTCCTCCTTTGTCTGGATCGATTACTCTGTGCAGGCAGGCGTGGAGCACAACGGAGGTAAACAGGCAGCTCGTCCCCGAGCAGCGGGGACAGAAGTGGTCTCCCCGAGGTACGGTCATACTGGCCCAAATCAGCGACATCCGCAGCAGAAAAACGTAGATCCAGGAGCTGCTGCCGATCATACACCAGTAGTGCATTTATGTCTCCAATGAAAAACTAACAAAAAATAAAAACTCTGAACACCAATCGGGTGCATTGTGGAATGGGTGGTGGCCGAGGGCGGGGACCCTGGCGGTCTGATCCTCGGCTACAGAAGCTGGCCATTGGGACATGGAATGTCACCTCTCTGGTGGGGAAGGAGCCTGAGCTAGTGTGTGAGGTTGAGAGGTTCCGGCTAGAAATAGTCGGACTCACCTCAACGCATGGCTCTGGCTCTGGAACCAGTTTCCTTGAGAGGGGTTGGACACTCTTCCACTCTGGAGTTGCCCCTGGTGAGAGGCGCCGAGCAGGAGTGGGCATACTGGTTGCCCCCCATCTCGGTGCCTGTACGTTGGGGTTCACCCCGGTGAACGAGAGGGTAGCCTCCCTTCGCCTACGTGTGGGGGGACGGGCTCTGACTGTTGTTTGTGCCTATGCACCAAACGGCAGCGCAGATTACCCACCCTTTTTGGAGTCCTTGGAGGGGGTATTGGAGGGTGCGCCTCCTGGGGACTCCCTTGTTCTGCTGGGGGACTTCAACGCTCACGTGGGCAATGACAGTGAGACCTGGAGGGGTGTGGTTGGGAGGAACGGCCCCCCTGATCTGAACCCGAGCGGTGTTCTGTTGTTGGACTTCTGTGCTCGTCATGGATTGTCCATAACAAACACCATGTTCAGGCATAAGGGTGTCCATGTGTGCTCTTGGCACCAGGACACCTTAGGTCGCAGTTCGATGATCGACTTTGTTGTCGTCTCATCTGATCTGCGGCCGCATGTCCTGGACACTCGGGTGAAGAGAGGGGCGGAGCTGTCAACTGACCACTACCTGGTGGTGAGTTGGCTCCGATGGTGGGGGAGGATGCCGGTCAGACCTGGCAGACCCAAACGTATTGTGAGGGTCTGCTGGGAACGTCTGGCAGAGTCTCCCGTAAGACGGAGCTTTAACTCCCACCTCCGGGAGAGCTTTGAACACGTTCCGAGGGAGGCGGGGGACATTGAGCCCGAGTGGGCCATGTTCCGCGCCTCTATTGTCGAGGCAGCTTATCAGAGTTGTGGCCGCAAGGTTGTTGGTGCCTGTCGTGGTGGCAACCCTAGAACCCGGTGGTGGACACCGGCGGTGAGGGATGCTGTCAGGCTGAAAAAGGAGTCCTATTGGGCCTTTTTGGCCTGTGGGACCCCGGAAGCAGCAGATAGATACCGGCAGTCCAAGCGGCATGCGGCTCGGGTGGTTGCTGAGGCAAAAACTCGGGCGTGGGAGGAGTTCGGAGAGGCCATGGAGAATGACTTCCGTACGGCTTCGAGGCGATTCTGGTCCACCATCCGACGTCTCAGGGGGGGAAAGCGGTACGCGACCAACACCATTTATGGTGGGGATGGCGTGCTGTTGACCTCAACTCGGGATGTTGTGAGTCGGTGGGCGGAGTACTTCGAAGACCTCCTCAATCCTACTGGCACGTCTTCCACTGAGGAAGTGGAGCCTGGGGACTTTGGGTCGGGCTCTCCAATCTCTGGTGCTGAGGTCGCCGAGGTGGTTAAAAAGCTCCGCGGTGGCAAGGCTCCTGGGGTGGATGAGATTCGTCCTGAGTTCCTTAGGGCTCTGGATGTTGTGGGGTTGTGTTGGCTTACGCGACTCTGCAATATCGCGTGGACATCGGGGGCAGTTCCCTTGGATTGGCAGACTGGGGTGGTGGTTCCCCTATTCAAAAAGGGGGACCGTAGGGTGTGTTCCAACTATAGGGGGATCACACTCTTAAGCCTCCCTGGTAAGGTCTATTCAGGGGTTCTGGAGAGGAGGGTCCGTCGGATAGTCGAACCTCGGATTCAGGAGGAGCAGTGTGGTTTTCGTCCTGGTCGTGGAACACTAGACCAGCTCTACACCCTCAACAGGGTCCTGGAGGGTGCGTGGGAGTTTGCCCAACCAGTTTACATGTGCTTTGTGGACTTGGAAAAGGCATTCGACCGCGTCCCTCGGGGGCTTCTGTGGGGGGTACTCCGGGAGTATGGGGTACCGGGCCCTTTGATACGGGCTGTTGGGTCCCTGTACGACCGGTGTCAGAGCTTGGTCCGCATCGCTGGCAGTAAGTCAGGCTCGTTCCCTGTGAGAGTTGGACTCCGCCAAGGTTGCCCTTTGTCACCGATTCTGTTCATAACTTTTATGGACAGAATTTCTAGGCGCAGCCAAGGTGTTGAGAGGATCCGTTTTGGTGGCCTTAGAATCGCTTCTCTGTTTTTTGCAGATGATGTGGTCCTATTGGCTTCATCAGTTCGTGATCTACAGCTTTCGCTGGAGCGGTTTGCAGCTGAATGTGATGCAGCCGGGATGAGGATCAGTTCCTCCAAATCCGAGGCCATGGTCTTGAGCCGGAAAAGGGTAGCATGCCCTCTCCGGGTCGGGGAGGAGGTCCTGCCCCAAGTGGAGGAGTTTAAGTATCTCGGGATCTTGTTCACGAATGAGGGAAAACTGGAGCGTGAGATCGATAGGCGGATAGGTGCAGCGTCCGCAGTGAAGCGGGCGCTGTACCGGTCTGTCGTGGTGAAGAGAGAGCTGAGTCAAAAGGCAAAGCTCTCAATTTACCGATCGATCTACGTTCCCACCCTCATCTATGGTCATGAGCTCTGGGTTATGACCGAAAGAACGAGATCTCGGATACAAGCGGCTGAAATGAGTTTTCTCCGCAGGGTGTCTGGACTCTCCCTTAGAGATAGGGTGAGAAGCTCAGTCATCCGGGAGGGACTCGGAGTAGAGCCGCTGCTTCTCCACATCGAGAGGAGCCAGTTGAGGTGGCTCGGGCATCTGGTTAGGATGCCTCCTGGACGCCTCCCTGGTGAGGTGTTCCGGGCATGTCCCACCGGGAGGAGACCCAGAGGAAGACCCAGGACACGCTGGAGGGACTATGTTTCTCGGCTGGCCTGGGAACGCCTTGGGATTCCCCCAGAGGAGCTGCTCCAAGTGGCTGGGGAGAGGGAAGTCTGGGCCTCCCTACTTAGGCTACTACCCCCGCGACCCGACCCCGGATAAGCGGACGAAAATGGATGGATGGATGGATGAACACCAACAGGAGAGATGGAAATGCAGCCATGCACATGGGCGCCATCTTACCGGAAGTTCTCGTTTGACGTTTGTAAAGGAAATAATGAGTCATGTAATTGAGCCGTTTACATATATATGTAATTCATCCTTTACAACTGGAGTATTCCCAGACAGAATAAAAGTAGCTAAGGTAGTTCCTCTTTTCAAAAATGGTGATAAATGTGTGTTTAATAATTACAAACTGATATCCTTGTTGCCATAGTTCACAAAAATCTTGGAGAAGCTATTCAATATCAGATTGGATCAATTTATTGAAAAACAAAATATTCTAACTAACAATCAATATGACTTCAGAGCAAAAAATGCTACATATATGGCTCTCTTGAACTTTATAGAACAAGTAACTACTGCTGGTGAGTAAAAACAATATTGTGTAAGTGTGTTTGTTGATTTTAAAAAGGCATTTGATACTGTTGATCATAATATTTTCTTTGATAAATTCCATAAATATGGTATCAGAGGATTAGCGTTACAGTGTACCCATTGTAATGCTAATCCTCTGCGTTCTCTGGTCCTCCTTGATCATGTGAGCAGCTGGTTTAAATTTGTAGTTATTTGAGAAACAGGAAACAGTTTGTACAGATGGATGATGTGAGATCAGACCACTGCACTATTACATGCGGAGTTCCTCAAAGATCTGCACTTGGACCAAATTTATTCATTTTATATGTATATTATCTGGTAAAGTTCGCAGGACTCCTTAAATGCGTTCTTTTCACTGATGATACCACATTGTTTTTTGTTTTGGTAAAAATATTGAACAGATTTTGGAATTAATGATGAAGGAGTTTGTGGAAATTCAGACTTGGTTTAAACTTAATAAATTATCATTAAACTTGGATAAAACCAACTACATGATATTTAGTTACAGAAATAAAACTATTGATGTTCCATTTCAAATTGAGGGTTCAGAGATTTGTAGAGTTAATGAAGCGAAATTCTTGGGTGTCATCATCGATGATAAACTGTCATGGAAATAACATAAATTCTGTGAAAATGAAAATATCCAAATCTATTGCGATATTTTACAGAGTCAGGGATCTATTGAACAACAAAGCACTGCATTTGTTGTATAATACAATTATTGTGCCACATTTAATTCATTATGTTAATGTTTGGGGAAAAGCGTGTAAATCAATTACAAAGCCTATTTTTATTTTTCAGAAAAGAGTTGTAAGGGTTATCACAAGAAAGCATTACTATAATCCATCAAGTAATGTCCATCGTCAGGCTGATGGTCCTCCTTGATCATGTGAGCAGCTGGTTTCGGCTGTCATCAGCAAACTGGTTGATCCACTGAGGGAGGGTGCTATTTATAAGACTGAGCTGAATACAGCTTCTCAGACTGAGTAAGTCTTTCGGACGAAAGACGAAACGTTTCTACAGGGTTTTTTTTATGTCCAGAGGACCAGACATAGCTTTTTTAGACATCAAGTATATTATTTTATCAAATGAAATTGATGAAGTTCCATGATTTGGTGGATTATAACATTTTGTCACTTATGTATAAAGCTAAGAATAATATACTACCTTCAAATATCCAAATGTATTTTGTAAAAAAGATCAAGCTGTTACAATCTTAAGGGGAAATATATATTTGTAAAACCACAGTATAGAACTAGTTTGAAGGGAAGGTCAACCTTAAGGGAGTTGGATTACGGAATGACTTGGTGTCAAATGTTAATGTCAAATGTTAGCCAAATCAATGTCTGTTTTCAAGAGACTGGTCAAAATCAATTGTTAAGGCTCCAGTATAGCTTGTGTGTCCGTACGCGCGTGCTGTACGCAGGCAGTTCACCCACACACCCCAACGTACGTTCTCGCGTACATTCTCGCGTTTTCACACCAAATTCTTGACATCATTTGAGCAGCTGCAGCACAGAGCATTTACCTACGGGACAAATTGAGGTAGCTGATTGGTCATTTGCTGACACATCTACTGCATTGATTGACAAGTCGGGGTGGAGGGGGGAGACGGGGGCTGGCAGCTGCAGCCGCAGTGGTGTTCTGTGTTTATATGTTAATAAAAAGTTCTAAAAAATAAAATAAAAACAGGGAGCGCTGGTTCTGCAGCCCACACATCAGACCAGCACACCAGGAAATCTCCAGACCTTCCTGCAGCCATGCTGAACCTGATTTTAATTTGTTTGTGACAAATTCATTAATCTCTCATCATTTCAGTCATGGAGTCAACGGAGGAGGAAACAATCACTTGCCTTTTGGCAAAAAACCAACAAAAGAAAAGGCCAGATCAGGGATGAAGAAGGGGAATTTAATAAATTTGTGTCACATAAAAAACAGTCCGGCACCGGGCAGTTTATTAAAATTTGAGCTTTGCACGTACATGCCCTGCGGGGATACGCCAGTACTTCTGCGTAGTACATGCGTACAGCTGCGTATGGATGTACACAGAGCTATACGGGGGGCTTTAAAGAAATATATATGAATGTATTTTAATGAGAAATGTATGAGAATTGGAAAATTGATGTAACTTCCGGTTGAGTGAATGACAGGGTAGGACGTGTTTAAGTTGAGCTCCCGCAGCAACTAACAATTGCTATTTTTTGGTGCATTTTTGATGGTTTACTACTCCTTCTCAGTATTTATTCTTTTTTGCCCGCTATCATAACCCATCTCAAGTCTCAAGTGTCAGCTTTTTTTCAACCAAGATGCCTCCAAAACTTAAATCATCTGCATAGCAACAGAAGCCGGCTTCTCCGCCGCATGATGACACACTGAGAACTCTGACAGCTCTCCCTCGTCTGCTTTCAAATCCGAGCTGCTGTCGGCTCTGCGGGTTGAAATGGCAGCTATTTTCAAGACCAAACTCCAAGCAGCTTTTACTGAAAACTTATCAAATATAAAAGCTGAGCTCCTTGCAGTGAAGTCGGAATTAACCAGCAGTATTACAACCGTTCAGCTGGATGTGCGTGCTTTGAAGGACACCGTGGGCGCGTTGGAGACGTCATGCTCCGCATGCACCGATGACATCACCACCCTGTAGGCTAAAGTGGAGCAGCTGTCCGCTGACTTTAAAAGATTGGACAATAAATGTGATGAACTGGAGGCTATATCTCGTCGCAATAATTTGCGGCTGATAGGTATTTCAGAGGATTTCTCCATTTCATCTACAGCTGTTTCCACGTTGCTTAAAAATGCATTTTAACTGGAGAAGGAGCCGCTGGTGGACCACGCCCATCGCACTTCCCAACCAAAACCTAAATCTGGTGAGCGACCTTGTCCTATAATCGTTTGCCTGCATTATCATTCTGACTGTGTGGACATATTGCGACGTGCTAGGACCCAGCAGCGGATCTTGATGGATTTGTTTGTTTTCCCTGACCACACGCCGAGGACGGCCCGTGCTCGCGCCACCTTTTATGATGTTGGCCGTTAGCTGCGTTAGATTCCTGGGATCTGTTTTGGACTGCTCTATCAAGCGTGACTTCGGGTCATGCATAATGGCACGGAGAGGGAGTTTAATTCACCAGAAGAGGCTAGTGTCTTCATCAAGTCACTCAAGACTTAAAACTTTCCAAAGATGTGCCACGCTGATGAACCCTGATGAGCTTGTTGGAGCTTAAACTGCAGCTTTTCTGCTACTACGTTGCTAAAAACCATAAGCATAAACTTTAGAGATTTGACTCCTTTTGGAGTCTGCACTGGGTTCTCCATTGTTTGGGGATGGGGTCATTGTAAGTGCTGTGGGGAGGGGGGTGGTGGGGGGTGGGGGTGTTTGTTTGTTTTATTTTATTCTTCTTCTTATTATTATTTTTGTTTTGTTTGGTTTTATGTGGGGGCATTGCATTATATTGAGATTGTTTTTGTCCCTTCTTTTCCAATTCACTTGAAATATGTCTACTAATGACAATAATGTGAATATTCCACAAATAGGCTCTTCTTTGAGATTTTTGAGCTGGAACATGAAAGGTATGGGCAGCCCACTTAAGAGGTCAAAAAAATTGCCCATTTGAAACGTCTTAAAGCTGATCTAGTGTTTTTACAGGAAACCCACATGCGTATCAAATATCAGGTCAGGCTAAAATGTTCTTGGGTTTCTTAGGTATTTCATTCAAATTTCAATTCTAAAACCAGGGGGGTTGCTATTTTAGTTGATAAATCTATTCATTTTTCAGCTTCTAAAGTTATTTCAGATAAAAACGGCAGATATTTAATTGTTTCTGGTACTTTATTTCATGTCCCAGTTCTGCTAGTTAATATATATGCTCCTAACTTTGATGATCCAAGATTTATGAATAAACTATTTGAATCTCTTCCTTCTTTAGATAATAATATCCTTATAGTGGGCGGGGATATGAATTGTGTCACTGATCCCAATTTAGATTGGTCTCACCCACGCAGATTGGTTCCTTCATTAATGGCTAGATCACTTTCAGATTTTATGTCAAAAAATGGACGTGTTGATCCTTGGAGATTTTATAATCCCCAAATCAAGAAATTCTCTTTTTTTTCCCACTTGCATCAGTCTTTCTCTCGTATTGATTATTTTTTGTTGACATTAAGCTGTTACCAAATGTTCTATCTGTTAAATATCATCCTATTGTCATTTCTGATCATGCTTCTCTTTCATTAGATATTAAGTTTGCTTTTCAACATCGGTATGTCACACCTTGGAGATTCAACCCCCTACTTCTTTCAGATGAAAGGTTTAATACATTCATTTCAGCTCAAATTGATGATTTCATTGCAATAAACCAAAATGAGAATAATCCAATCTCATATTCTTTACTATGGGAATCACTAAAAGCGTTTTTACGAGGGCTAATAATTTCATATTCCGCCCATCTGATTAAGATGCGTAAGGCAAAATTGCTAGAACTTAGTGCTAATATTACTAATCTTGATCAACAAATCGCTGACTCTCCCTCAGCTAATTTATTTAAACAACGGGTTGACTTACAGACTAAATTTGATCTTATCACCACCAATGAGGCAGAGCGACTTCTTTTACGATCACGTTCTACTTATTATGAACATGGTGATAAGGTTAATCGATTACTTGCTCATCAGCTTTGTCGTCGGGCAGCTTCGCAGATGATCCCATAGATAATGGACTCATCAGACACTTTGCATCACGATCCCACTACTATTAACTCGGTTTTTCAGTCATTTTATTCTTCGTTATTTAAATCTCAATTTCCATCTAATCCTAATGAAATGAATCAGTTTCTTGATAGTCTCAAATTTCTTGTGATAAATCTCAAATGTTGTTAGGGAACATGATTTGCCTTTATCCATGGAGGAGATTGTCACTGCCCTGAAAAACATGCAAAGCAACAAAACTCCTGGTCCAGATGGATTTACTGTTGAATTTTTCAAAAAAATCCAGGACAGGCTTTTCCCGATATTTCCTGCTGTATACATGGAGTCATTACAAAAGGATAATCTCCCCCATACTTTAACACAAGCTTCTATTAGTCTCCTCTTAAAAAAAGATAAAGATCCTAATCTTTGTAGTTCATATAGACCTCTATCTTTAATAAATGTAGATGCTAAGATTCTTGCTAAGGCTTTGGCTTGTCGTCTTGAAAATATTGTTCCAACTATTGTGTCACATGAACAAACTGGATTTGTTAAAGGGAGACAACTATTCTTTAATATCCGTACACTTTTGAACATTATTTATTCCAAAACCACTACTGAAACACCTGAAGTAGTTATCTCGATTGACGCTGAGAAAGCGTTCGACAGAGTTGAATAGGATTATTTATTTGCAGTTTTAAAGACGTTTGGATTGGGTGATGCATTTATTTCTTGGATACATCTGTTCTATATTTCTCATCATGCTAGTGTCTCTTCTAATGATATACAATCTAGTTTTTTTTAGACTTTTTCGTGGCACTAGACAAGGATGTCCTTTATCCCCCTTATTGTTTGCTTTGGCCATAGAGCCGCTTTCAGTTTTTTTAAGGTCCTCTAACATTTTTACTGGGATTTCTCGATTAGGTTCTGAATTCAAACTATCTCTTTATGGTGACGATTTACTGTTATATGTTTCAAACCCTACTCTTTCCATTTCGTCAATTTTATCTGCTTTTCAGAGATTTGGATCATTTTCTGGTTATAGAGTAAATATTGATAAAAGTGAATGTTATCCTATTAACGAATCTGCATTAAAGCTTTTGAACTCTGATATACCATTTAAATTGAGCTGCTCTAGTTTTAAGTATTTGGGTGTTAATGTAACAAGATCATTAAGTTCTCTTTTTGATGCTAATTTTTTGCCTTTAATTTCTAAAATTAAATTGGACCTCCAAAGAAGGAATAATTTGCCTCTCTCACTTATAGGTAGAATCAATGTAATTAAAATGAACGTCTTACCTAAATTCTTATTTTTGTTCAATTGTCTCCCACTATTTCTGCCAAAACATTTTTTTAAACACTAGATCAAGTTATTTCCGGCTTTATATGGTGTGGAAAATCACCCAGAATCAGCAAAACCACATTGCATAGATACAAATTCAATGGTGGATTGTCACTTCCTAATTTTTAGCTTTACTATTGGGCGGCCCATATTCACAAGATTTCATATTGATTTGGATCTTTTGATTTCCCATGGTGCAAGTTGGAGTCATTATCCTGCTCCCAGTCCTCATTAAGTGCTCTTCTTACTTCTCCTACTATATCTATCTCCTCTCGTTTCACAAACAATCCAGTAGTTCGCTCTGTTTTAAAAATTTGGTGTCAGTTTAGGAGGCACTTCAAATTTAATTCAGCATCTACACTTACTCCTTTATTGAAGAATCCCTTATTTCAACCAGCACTCACAGATTCAGCCTTTTTATTATGGGGTAATAAAGGGCTGACATGTTTTAATGATCTTTATAAAGAAGGTATCTTTTCCAATATTACGGATCTCTCAGTTGAATTTCATCTCCCTCCTTCTCATCTATTTCGCTATTTTCAAATTAGACATTGTGCTAAGACTCTGTTTTCTGATTTCCCTTCCAAGCTGCAGAACTTGCAATGGGAGATGTTTCTGAGTTGGGATCCTCTTCAAAAGTCATATATCTCTAAAGTTTATAATGAAATTCTATCTCTAGATTCTTCACCCATTACCAAGATTAAGGCGGCTCGGGAGCTCGAACTGGGTCTAAATCTGGGAGAGGATTGGTGGAATAATGCTCTTAAGAAAATTAATTCAAGTTCAATCTGTGCTCGACTTTTGCTTATACAGTTTAAAGTTCTTTTTAGGGTTCATTTCTCTAAAACTCGCCTGTCACAATTCTTCCCTCCCGTTTCTGACAAATGTGATAAATGTCATGCACCTTCTTGTAATTTAACTCACATGTTTTATTCCTGTTCATCACTTCATAGTTTTTGGCAGAATTACTTTGATACAATGTCAAATATTCTCTCTGTGGTCATTGAACCCTCACCCCATGTTGTGATATTTGGGCTTCCAGTTAACTATAAACAGTTCACTTCTGATCAATTGAATATTTTAGCATTTACTTCCTTATTGGCAAGACGCCATCTTCTTTTTCATTGGAAATCAACTAAACCACCCCCTAGTGGCTAAAAGATACTATGTCTTTTCTAAAATTGTAGATGATTAGATTTTCAACGAAAGGCAATTCCGCTAAATTTTATAAACTATGGAGTCCTTTCATGACATTTTTTCACTCTCTTCATTCTCTTCATCTGGATTGATTGAAATACCCCACAATTTTATTTATTTTTTCCCCTTCTATTTTTATTTATTTAATTATTTAGTTGTTTATCCTTTAGGTGTGTATTTGTTGTATTTTGTTAAATCATGTAAGAAAAAGAAAAATATTAATAGGAGATATTTTGTTTACCTGGATTTGTGTTCTTGTTCTTATTTGATGTTATGAAGAAGTTATGTATCACATGGTATACTTTGTTATTGATACCTAATATTTTGTTTGCTTGTATCTATTTTCTCTTCTAATAAAAAGATTTAAAAAAAAGATTTGGAAAATTGAGTGAGTTATTCATTTTGTTTTGTTATTTATAGAAGATGGTTGTTTGAATTGTTTATTAGATAATAAGGAGCAGATTTAACAAGATTTTTTCTTCATCGGCTACCTTTCATTTTATATTTTGTTTTTTCTTCTAATTACATATATGTCAATTGTTTTGTTTCTCACTATTATAAAATGAATAAATTAATAAATTAATTAATAAATTAATAAATTAATTAAAAATTAAAAATGTCATGGGAGTAACTTTGTGTTGAAAGTTGGTGGGGACGGCTCATGGGGAAAGAGAGTGTCCCGCCTTTGTTTTTTGAAAGAATAAAGCCAAAAAATGTGAGTGGTGTATACTAATTTAATTCTTACAGTTAAAAACATATAGCTGTTACAGTAGTCACTAATATATTTTGTGCAGAAATAGCAGATAAATGTAAATTTAACAAGTTTCCAAAAATAAGTGGATACAAATCCACAAAAAACTAAAAACAATCAAAGCTTTCTACATCAGAAACTGAACAACTCAGAACAGAAAAACACAGATTCATACTGTAGATGCTAATGAAAATTTCTGTATAGTATACAGGAAATACTTCACCCTCTGATAACTGTGATATTGATTGTGATTAACAGCTTGACACACACAGTTAAATGGCTGAAACTATAGTCCACAACAACATGTTTTTGTTGGTACAAGAGTTCACTGAGCCCGTAAGAGCTGGATTCAATAAATGCCAAACTAATACATTTTACCATTTTATAAAATATAATCTAACACTGATCATTAATTTGCATACATTTGTCCATGTCATGCTGAGAGTCGAGGAACCTAACTATTTTATTATAATTCCTGGACAGCAGAGCATCGACTTCTTTCCCTTTTTGTGCATACACCATAACTGCATGTAGGTGGCTCATGGTGCTTAAATCTTGTGGTAGCATTCTTCCAGTTTGTAAACCCCTTAATCGAAAATGATGCATCTGCTTTTTTAGACAAAGTACTTTTTTCAATTGTGTATGTTTTAACACAATAAAAGCAAAGAATGCCCTTTGCTTTATCATTGTAGTGAAGCCATGGATGCTGATTATACCACCAGTCCTGAAAATGCAACGTTCTATTCGAAAGTTTTTGAGTCCCAATGACTTTGGAATTTGGCTGATTTGGTTTCATGAATGTATCAAAAAAATAATATCTTGCATCAAGACTGCAGACTCTCCCTTCCTCCTGGCTTTCATCCACAGATTCTTTGATGTTCTCTACTGATGAATGAATTTTCTTGAGAACATAAAATGCCAGCTGGTTTTAGTTTAATGTATTTCACCTGTGAGCCTGACTTTGCATCTGTCCCTGAATTGGCTGGCATAAGCATTCCTGTGCCCTGCGAAAATATGCATGCAATAACCACAGTATACTGTGGTCCATTTTAGATCATTTTTTTCCATTTATTTTACTTTTAAATGTGATCAGAACTGGGAAAAGCTCTTATGGGGCTTTAAGCAGATTATGATTAAGCAATCCCTTCTTTCTGTCAAGAAAATCACCACCATTACCAAGGTATCAATACTGATTTGATGCAGAGGGGACTAAGTTCAACTAACCTAAAAGTAATCAGTAATCAGATTTGTTATTTGCACTTTTACAACGTGAACTTGCCAACTCCCTTAAATCTGAAATTTAAATGCTAAAAAATTGAAAATCTTTCATGTTTTGACCCCCTGCAGCATGACGTCCCATCTGCCAGGTTCTGCCCCTACTTTCCTGTTAGATTGCAAAAAGCAGTTTGCTCATGAGTTTTCAACATAATGTGCTAAGTCTTAAATGCACGTGGACATATAAAAGAAAAATATTGATATATTGGCGTTGTTGTCTGTTGCTATGGCAATGATACTGAATGTAGTTCAATTTGAGTTATTTTCAAAGGTTCCGTTATATTTTTAATAACGTATTCACTGATTTTTACTATATTCTCTGTGCTTTTACTACTTTAAGTCTCTCTGGCTAAAATTCGGTCCTAATATTTCCACAACTCTGTCTCACCTGAAAGTCTGAGTCCACAGCTGTCCCTGAATTGGTTGACATATGTGTGGCCTGCTGAATTTGCAACAATAGAACCTTAAAATGTACTTCATCTCACACATCTCATTGAGAATATTTTTCGCAACACAGTTTGCATTTTTACCTGTAAACCCGTGGCATCTTCCACTGAGGAAACGATCTGAATTGAATTTGTTGCCTAGTAGCTAGAAGAACAGCCTGCATTAAATGTTGCTACTGTCATGTTTTATTACTCATTTTAATTCGCCCAATAAACTTACACATTGCTGATGTTTTGTGAAAAAGCTCCAGATGTCAGGTAATTTTTTGGTGGCATTTTTTACCAACCCTGAGTCCTTGAACTTTGCAAATTAAAGCAAAACACGACGTAGCTATGACCTTAAAACCGCTAGCTACCGGTTAAATTTGATGAACACCGCTGCGTTGCTATCTTTCCTCCTGTCCATCACATCTCAAGTGAATGATAAATCCAATCACAGTGTTAGTAGCAGTAGCGGGAGATTTTTGGAGGAAGGCGACAGGTTTTTTATTATGGGGAGAGGCTGGGGTGGGACGATGGCAGCTCCATCCAGCAGCTAACAATAAAAAGTGTTCTTGTTTTTCACTCCTGTGTCTGGTTTATACTGAATACAAAACCTGCTCCTGACAGGTTTTTTCATGATCAGCGGCCCCCACTGGCCCCCCATCTTCTCACGTCTCTGGCCCTTCATGACATGCACGTTTTTGGTCACTCCTGCCAGTTTCCTCCACCTCCTGACTCCTCCATCCAGCAGTTAATAATAAAAAGTGTTCTTGTTTTTCACTCCTGTGTCTGGGTTATATTCAATCCAAAACCTGCTCCTGAAAGGTTTTCATAAAATGTTGAAGAAAATGTTTTATTGTGTCAAACCAAACAGTTTTCAGGTTTTCATGCCCAGCTACAGAAGTCATTTTGTTTTAAACATTAATTTATAAATGTTAACTCAAATGTCTCATTAAGTGTCATCTATATGTGATCAAAACATTTAAACATTTTTCTTCTTCTTTTGATAAGATATACAATTTCTTGTTTCACCAAATAGATATTAACATGCAAAACGAATAGCCTAAAAATCAGTTCTAAAGGCAGGCTATGAACAGAAATATTTTTAGCGCAAAATTATTTGGAAAAATATAGAACGAGGTTATTTTAATTGAACGAGCTGCTCGCTTCAGCTGCTCCTCCACCACAGCTGACAGTTTGGAGACGCGCATGCATGCTCCTGATAAGCAAACCCATCCATCTATTATCCTTTTTGTGACGCTGCTCGCTGGTGCTCATGTCCAGTCTTCACAGAGGCAGACACACCCTGGACAGATCTCAAGTCCATTACAACCAGCGAGTCAGCTGACACGTGCAGCTGGTGACAGGTGTCCATCTGAGCTTAACGTGGCTTTTTCTTTAAACCGGCCGGTCGGACCTGCCTCCTCAACAAGTAGCTTAACACAATTTTATATTGTGCTTTCTTTTTATTTGTGTTGTATGATTCGTAAAACCGCGGCAGAACACAGAATATTATTTTTTCTGAGGAGCGGCAGTTTTATTTATTTATTTTTTGTCGGTGTTCGTGGACGGTGGGAATCGGAGAGAACTTTTTTCTTTTCTTTCTGACTAGCGGCATGAATGAGGGTTTTAATCAGATATACAAGGAACCCTCGACTTACGAACGAGTTCCGGACCTAAGGACCGTTCGTATGTCGAAAAAAAACGTAAGTCAGATCCTATAATTTTTTTTTACTTTTTTAAAAATAAATGAATACATGTACAGTACTGTACAGTCACCAAGCACTTAGCCTATCCTAACACAGTTTTTAAAGATGAAGGAGTTAGTTGAATTGTCTCCCTTTCACATAAAGTGAAAGTAGCTCCCTTTATGTGAATGGAGCCTGCTGGGGAGACAATTCAACTCACTCCTTCATCTTTAAAAACTGTGTTAGGATAGGCTAAGTGCTTGGTGACTGTACAGTACTGTACATTTATCTATTTATTAAAAAATATATTTTTTATTTTTATTTTTTAATGTATAAATAGATAAATGTACAGTACTGTACAGTCACCAAGCACTTAGCCTATCCTAACACAGTTAAGGAGTCAGTTGAATTGTCTCCCTCCTCCCCAGAAGGCTCCATTCACATAAAGGGAGCTACTTTCACTTTATGTGAAAGGGAGACGATTAAACTCACTCCTTCATCTTTAAAAACTGTGTTAGGATAGGCTAAGTGTTTGGTGACAGTACAGTACTGTACATGTATTCATTTATTTAAAAAAAAAAATATATATATATATATTTTTTACAGTGCGTTAGTAAGTCCAAGTTTCCGTAGGTTAGGGGTGACGTAAGTCGAGGGTTCCCTGTACATAGCACAGAAAGTAAAATACGTGAACAAAATATTGGCGGGACTGTCCCCCTACAGGTCAAGATTGGTGGGGACATGTCCATACCAGTCCTTCGGGAAGTTATGCCAGTGAATTATGTTATCAGCGAAAAACCTCCACTCTGGAAGGTGGATTCAGAAACCTCCGGATTCAAAGAGGGGGGCCAGAGAGAAAGGTGCGGCTTCATTCAAAATACGCGCCCTGTAAACAGCCCCTGAGGAGCTGTATTCAGCTAAGTCTTATAAATAGCACCTTCTCATAGTGGATCAACCAGTTTGTGGTTGACATTAGTGCATTAACAGAGTACCCGAGTTATCGACAGATCGAGTGCTTTGACTTCTATCAAGGCTTTTTTGTCCACCTCGAGTACCCGTAGTGACGTCATCACGTCGCACTGACGTCATTACATCACATTTCACAGCGCGCAAGGTAGCTTTTAGCTTTTAGTAGATGCTAAAAAATGGATTATTTTGTGCGCACGGATGTTAATGGAGCAGGCCTAGCCTGGTCAAAAAGGTAAAACAGTTTATAATTTTATAAAATGCGCTACTCATTGAATCATTGATTGATTTTCTTTTCTCTGACCACCGTAGTAGATTGTGACAGCAGGGGGCAGTGTTGCATTGTAGGTCACATATATAACCCCAAAAATACACTACATGCGGTCCGGCTCCGCCCCGCCCCGCAGGTCGCAGCTGAGCGAGTCCAATTTCCACTACCTCCGCTCCGCTCAGGTCCGCATGGATGCGCCGCTCCGAGACGCATGCGCGGGAATTGCGAGATTGCGCGATAAATCAAGTGATAAATAAGTAAGTCAGAACAAAACAATTCATTTGGTGGAAGAAGGAGAACAACAGTAGAGACTGCTGCCTTGATCTTCTCTCGTAAATGAGCGACAGGACATGGTTTGAGCAACAGGAAGTGATGTATTACATTTCAGAATAAAATACTTTATTTATTTATTTATTTATTGTATTGCGTTTGTAGGCGTAGTCATAAATGATAGTTTGACAGCATTTTTGTACAAATAAATCCGTATAGAGCTAGGATTAAGTCCGCCCGTGGTGATTTTATTTTGTAAATACGGAAGTTGTGCTCGTTCCTTTTCCTGTTGGTGCGACGTAATCTTCAAAAGTTGACTCCGGCACAGCTCCGGTGTCCGGCAGAAATAGAAAAATTTCTAATTTTGACGGACTGCCGTCCGTTCTCCGCAGCTCGCCACCGCCGTGCGGAGCCAGTGTAAATTCTGTCATTGATAGGGTGCGTATTTGCTACGGAGGTCGGACCGGAGCGGGGCGGAGCCGGAACGCATGTAGTGTATTTTTGGCGTAACACGGCCGAAACGGCTTCCTCTATCGTTTCACAAACAAAAAGCAACAAATATTCATCTCTCTAGACCTATTAAAAACCTATAAACACATTAATCTCTAAAAGTAAACCTAATTGCAGCACTAGAGGCTGAGAGAGGCCGCACGGAGTCAACGCCCCACTGTTTTAAATAAGTTTCGTTTTTGACACGTTCTTTTCACTATGACAGTAATAATAATAACTCATAATTTTGTTTTACCTGTGACTTATTTGCAGTATGATAAATTATAGGAGCATAATAAATGCTCCCAATGTTTTGTTGGTCTTTTTTTTTCTTTTTGTAAAGACGTTTTTATGCATTCATATTTATTTATTTATTTTGCATCATAAGACACTGTGACGTCATTGACTAATCGAGTGCCACTCGAGTTTTTTTATGTTAATGTCGAGTTTGAAAATTATGTACTCGTTCAACCCCTAGTTGACATCCAGAACCTAGTTGTTCACATGATCAGGGCACTAACGATCCATTGTTAGGCTGACAGCCTAACAATGGATCATTAGTACCCTGATGGCTGCTTGCTACTCAGAGGGGGCTGAATGATACTAGCAATAACAGTATTGTAAGAGGGGGACAGTTGAACACGGAGGCTCCACCCCTGTTTAATGATGGACGAGTTCTTTTCACAAAGATGGCCTTCTTTACTCCTCTCTCAAACCATTAAAAGAACTATATCTGGGGTTCCCAGTGGCAATACGCTGGTACTGAACATCGAGTCCAAGTTTTTCCTTTAAGATAGTTCATTAGTGCCTTATCATCAAGATCTGGATGAAATCTAGTTGCAAAGACAGTTACAAGTTTTGTTCTTACCACTTTTATGGTGCTTTGAGCGCCTGTACCGATAATAGGTGCTGGTCTTTTACGCTCAGGTTTAGCTTGGCGTTTTAATGGAGCTGGATGGCTCTCGGTTTTCAAACGACGTCTTTGTTTCACAACCAAGTTCCATGTGGGCGAAATCATAGGCACATCTACAGCACAGGTTTGGTTATGGCTCTCACTCACCGCAGGCTCGTCAATAGTCCTGGAATAGTCGGTGTAGGTCCCAGTCACGGCCAAAGCGGCATTATCAGCGGTAACACAGTTTGTTGGAGCAATAACCATGCATGCCGCTACCTCCTCGGAGCTGCCCGCAGCCAATGTCATGTCACTGACGTTGGGTATTCCTGGAACAGGCGTATCCACACTACAGGATCCGCCACCGTCGAGCACCAAATGTCCTTCCGTTGCTGCAACTCTGCGGTCAATGGTAGTGGTAACCTCACGCAACTTCTCCTCAACGTCCACTTAGCGTGACACTGTATGCTTCAGGGTACAAACCTCGCTCTGTAAACGCTCCATCTTGCTGAGTAAATTGGATACATCCAGGCTATTGAACGTCACAGGTGGCAGCTCATCCAGGAAGTGGGAGACAAAGTGTGGTATAGCTTCCCCAAACTCATTCAGGAATTTTAAACAACTTTTAATGGCATTTGCAGCTTTCTGATTTCCTTTGAAGGCCACGTACCGCTGCTTAGAATTGGAACACAGTTCAAACAGGACTTTTCTAGAGGACTCAATCCACTCAAAGTCGAATGTGTTTGAAGCGAGCAGCACAAGCTCTTCCTGGCACATAGTCTTGATTTTGACCACAATAAAGTTCAAAAACTCATCCTCTACTATAAGCTTTCCATCAGTAGTCTTGTAAATCTGCAGTTTGGGTCGGGGCTACTAGAGAAGGGGGCTCCAGTGCCTGACTCCATACCATCCGCCATGACAGCCTGATTATTTCACACGAAGATGCTACAAAAAGTTAGCGCTCTCACCTCCGTGATTCTCCTGTAGGGATGTTACAACTCTCAGCAATTTGTAGATTGATGTAGATTGGCTGTCTGAGAGAATCCCTTACGCAAGAAAAATATATTTTACAATATATTTTTCAACAATATATTGCATTTCATAATAATGTAATTTTGGGGTTGTTTGAAAGTATTTGACAAGATTAAGGTTACTGTGGTTTGTATCAGTTGATATGGATTATTAATACCCTAAAATTAAATTAAAATTACAGCATGAAATATATATTAAAATATATATTGAAAAATATATGAACACAATATATTGTAATATATGTAATAATATATAAGGAATTGCCGCTTTTAATATATTGAAAAATATATTAGAATATATATCTACACATATATGCCAAAATATAACAAAAAATATATCAAATAATATATTTAAAATATATTGTAAAATATATGAATTTAATATATTTTATGGTATATTAACCAATATATCTAAATATATTTTGCCATATATTGAAAAATATATGAACACAATATATTGTAATATATGTAATAATATATAAGGAATTGCCGCTTTTAATATATTGAAAAATATATTAGAATATATATCTACACATATATGCCAAAATATAACAAAAAATATATCAAATAATATATTTAAAATATATTGTAAAATATATGAATTTAATATATTTTATGGTATATTAACTAATATATCTAAATATATTTTGGCATATATTTTTTTACATATGTGGCTATTCTTTATATATTATATAATATATTGCATTATATATTACATTGGTACATTTGTCAATATATTTTAGAATATATATCAATATATATATATATATATATATATATATATATTTCACACATGCTTTTGAACAGTTAAACATTTTAACAATACACTAAATAACAGGATACAGTATTTAAAATGGAACTTCACTTTTATTCATTTACACAAAAAAAACTTTTTAACAAGTGCACTGGTTGCCAACAATGACACACAAAGAGGATCATGTAAACATAAGCAAGGCATTGAATTGATAAAGCTTTTCGGATGAGAAGCGAAACGTCTTCTGTTACAAATAAAGTCCAGTTGATCTTGAATTGAACGCCATTTTGATTTATCATGTCCTGGACGACTGAGAATCTTCACCAGCATAAGCAAGGCATAAAAGCACATGTGATTTATAAGCAAAAGAAAAGACAAAACAGCAAAATGTTGTAACTTTTTTTTTTTTTTGCATTAACTTCAGTCTTTCACATCCAGTCACAGTAAAACAAAACAAAAATATTGTTTTTGGAACAACTGAAACATTTTACCACTTGTGCTTGCATTTTAACAGCCCCAACTAGTAAATATGAAATAGTAAACAAGTAACTAGTACTTTGCTAAATCTGCTCAGTTTCATAATTTATTTTCTTTGGTTGTTTTCATTTATTTTCTTTCGCTTTACTTGAAAATTTACTTGAAAAACCAGTGCCTTAGTGTACAGTCCAGGAACCTGAAAAAGCTAGAAGCAGCACAAAAACAGCATAGAAAAGAAAATTCCCTTACTTTGATTGAAGTGGAGGTAGACAGGCTTATTAGGTGGTTCTCATTTTCAAACATGGATCATATGGAACTGCTTAGCCATTGAGCAATGATTCAACCATGAATGATGGGTACATGGGAGTCCAGATGTGAGTTCAGGTCAGGTGTGTAGTCCTGATGAGAGCAGGTCTGTCCATCAGGTCAGGTGTGTTTTCCTGTTTTGGCAGCAGTCATTGATGTGGATACATGTCAGGGTTAGGCACAAGGTGTTGACGCACATGTGATGGATAGAGAGGAGCTGCAGGAGGATGGTGAGGAGAGAGCAGAGGACACAGGTCTGTACATGAGGTCAGGTGCAGCAGGTTTTGTCTGTTGAAAGAGACACAAACATGAACATGTGAAGTTAAAGCAGGGTCATGACCTGCAATAAAAACATAAAACACAGTCAGAAAACAAGTTCGACTCACTGTTAGGCACAAGGTGTTGACGCACAGGTGATGAGGGAGAGGAGCTGCAGGAGGCAGGAGGAGAGAGCAGAGGACACAGGTCTGTACATGAGGTCAGGCGTAGCAGGTTTTGTCTGTTGAAAGAGACACAAACATGAACATGTGAAGTTAAAGCAGGGTCATGACCTGCAATAAAAACAGAAAACACAGATACAAAACAAGTTCAACTCACTGTTAGGCATAAGGTGTTGATGCACAGGTGATGAGGGAGAGGAGCTGCAGGAGGAGAGAGCAGAGGACACAGGTTTGTACATGAGGTCAGGTGTAACAGGTTTTGTCTGTTGAAAGAGACACAAACATGAACATGTGAAGTTAAAGCAGGGTCATGACCTGCAATAACAACATAAAACACAGATACAAAACAAGTTCAACTCACTGTTAGGCACAAGGTGTTGACGCACAGGTGATGAGGGAGAGGAGCTGCAGGAGGATGGTGAGGAGAGAGCAGAGGACACAGGTCTGTACATGAGGTCAGGCGCAGCAGGTTTTGTCTGTTGAAAGAGACACAAACATGAACATGTGAAGTTAAAGCAGGGTCATGACCTGCAATAACAACATAAAACACAGATACAAAACAAGTTCAACTCACTGTTAGGCACAAGGTGTTGACGCACAGCTGATGGATGGAGAGGAGCTGCAGGAGGCAGGAGGAGAGAGCAGAGGACACAGGTCTGTACATGAGGTCAGGTGCAGCAGGTTTTGTCTTTTGAAAGAGACACAAACATGAACACGTGAAGTTAAAGCAGGGTCATGACCTGCAATAAAAACATAAAACACAGTCAGAAAGCAAGTTCAACTCACTGTTAGGCACAAGGTGTTGACGCACAGGTGATAGATGGAGACACCTGTTGGATGAACTGGAATGTGGACTTCATAGAACTGAGGTAGTTGAAAGGCATAGCATATACAAGTCCAAAGAGAATGCACATAGCTTTTGGCAGGTCTTGAATGTTGGCCAACACGACTTCTCCCTCCATGATGATTTTCAGAGAGGCTGGACTGAGATGCAAGGAGGATGAGGGCACAGCACCTTCAGGTTCAACGAGGAGAATCCCAATGTCAATGTTGCAGAACAAGTCATCATCATCTGAGTCCTTAATAAATGACAAGAGCACAACAGAGACAATTATCGTTAAGCAGCCATCATTAATTGATCAAAAATAATGATTTCCATAAACGAATTACAATATTTGTCATATCTTCTGTTTTATCATAACATGCAGCCCTAGTTTCCTTGTGTAAATTGTGTATTAGTTTAAGCTCCACAAAAGGACACATGATCATGTGCTAGTGTGGAACGATACCGTATTCTTTCAGTTGTTTAAAACTATGCTCACAGGTTTTTTTTTTTTTTTCAAATACAGGAACTGTCACCAGGGTTCCCACATCTGTCTGTCCAGGCTCAAATCCCAACATTTATATTTACCCGTTATTTCTACTGATAGTCCCATTGAGTCACAAAAACTGTTTTCAAGAGACCTGTTTAGGGAGCAAATGGTGGGGGTTAAGAGCCTTGCTCAAGGGCCCAGAGTGGGGCAAATGAAGGTTGAGGCTGGTGTGGATGTTTCACCTTTTCCACCCACATTTTGACGTCGTTAGTCCTGGGAGTTGAACTGGTGACTTTCTGATCACTGGCCCATATACTCTAACCTCTGCTCCACCACTCCCTCATGAAACAGCATAGCATAAAACATAAGCATAACAGTTCATGACATGAACTCAACACAGCATAGCATAAGACATACGGGTAAATGAAAATTAAAGGGATAGTTTGGATTTTTCAAAGTGGGGTTGCCTAAGTGGTCAGCATGTAGATGGTGGACAGAATTTTCCCCAATTTAGAGAAGCAGCAGGAGGATCAGTGTAAGAAAATAAGCAGTGTATTTTTGTGGACATGGTCACAGCAATTTGTATTTTTAGACACTTTGAAAAATCTATGTTCATTTCAGTGTACACATTTTTATTATATTTTCAGCACCTTACATTGTTCCTTTAGGTCATCTTTGAGATAATAAAATTACTTACAAAGGCTGGTTTGTAGGTCTGTGGGGTTCATGTCACCAAGGATAACAGGAAGTCCTCTGAGCACCAGTGTTCGAATATCAGTAAGCTCTGCAGTCTGTTGGGCAGTAAAATGACAAACACAAGTGAGCAAACAAGTACAAATGATTGCATTATACAATGTGAAGTTCTCACACCTTTATAAACATCAACATCAAGGACTTTTGAAGGTATTCCCTAAAATTTAAGAACACATGCATCATGGTTGATTAACATACTGTTACAACATTGAGAAGAGCTAGCAGGTTGTACTGAAGTTCTCTGAAAGTTTTAGTGAAGTTCAGAAACTCACAGTGATGACACAGCAGCACAGCAGGGCAGACACCGTTCAGCATCACTGCAGGTCTGGCTGTAGAAATGAAGACAAGACATGTGCAATAAAATAAAAAAATAAAAAAGAAACAACAGACAAAAAAATATGGTGCTTACTGTTATCCTAATGATGCAGAAAAGAAGATAGAGCATGTCAGATCAGGTCATGTGTCTTCCAGATGTGGCTGGAGTCAGTGTGATGATGTGGATGCAGGAGACTGAGGGGGACATCACTGCAGGTGTCTGGCTGTAGAAATGAAGACAAGACATGTGCAGGTTAACATTAATAAAAAAAAAATGAAACAACAGACAAAAAAATATTGTGCTTACTGTTATCCAAATGATGCAGAAAAGACGATGGAGCATGTCAGATCAGGTCAGGTGTCTTCCAGATGTGGCTGGAGTCAGTGTGATGGAGTGCAGGAGGCTGAGGGGGACATTGCTGCAGGTGTCTGGCTGTAGAAATGAAGACAGACATGTACAAGTTAAAGAAAACATTCTAAATTTAAAGTCACAAGAAATGTTTTTTTCTATACGGTACATCTTGTTTCCCACTCCTGCCTTTTTTCCCCTCTTTTTTTTTTTTAAATGTTGACTTATAAACCAAAGTTGAATCAAATCTCAAATTCCAAACTAGTCAACACATTGAATAACTTCAAGTTTTACTTTCCCCGCCTTTTTTCCTCTGCTTGTTTTAAAAAAGAGCTGTTAGAATAATCACTGGAAAACATTTTTGTCACACTTCTAACACATTATTTAATCAACTGAAATTATTGAAGTTTCATGACTTGGTGGATCATAATATTTTATTAGTTATGTATAGAGCTCATAAAAATGAATTGCCTGAAAATATCCAAACACATTTTGTTAAACGGTAGAGCTGTTATAATCTCAAGGGAATTGAAACATTTGTTAAACCAAAATATAGAACCCGTTTGAAGAGTCGGTCAACCTCAATTCAAGGAATTGGATTGTGGAATGGTTTGGAGACTGAAGTAAAAAATGCAAAAACGATGATTACATTTAAGAGAATGATCAAAACTGGACTATTGCAAAAATATAAATGTCCTTGGCATTAATGAGGGTGGCTAACCTGAGTTCTTTGAATCAGTTGGTTACCAAATCTCAAATTCCAAACTAGTCAACATGCAGGTAGAGATACCAAGTCACTTGGTATCTCTACCTGTAAACTCTGAATCTATATCCCTTAATTAAACAACAAGTATAACACGGTAGAATAAACATATGCTTTAAAAAACATGAACAATTTAATAAACAATTTGGAAACAACAGATCAGTCTTTTCACTTTACAATTGGATAAAATGATACGCTTTAACCCCTTAAATAAAAAAAGGAAACTAAAAAACAACAACTAAAAACTAAAAAAGGAAATTAGCCGGCTGCTAATTAAAAATATAGTTCTGGTCGTTGCAGGCCTGATGCACTCGCGCTAATATTCCCCTTCAACCATGTCCCCGCTCACCTGAATACATCCGTCTCCCGGAGGTCAGTCTCGCCTCAGTCCGTCTGCTTCTGTCCGATGTCCTCCGCAGGGTGGAAGAATCCGTGCCACGGTCCTCTCTCTGCTGGCAAGCCGCCCGACGAGTCGCGCTAGCGATAGCCACTGAGCTAGCGACATAATGAACTGTTCACGGGGTTGATCACCCTCGCAGCTTCGACATCCACAGCTCGGCGGGAGTCTTTGTCTACCCCCTCAACGGCACGGACAACAGTTCAGTGAAGTGTTCCTCCACGAAGACAGGCCCGTTTTTCAATGGAAAATAATGGCGCCCACGTTCGCGCTCTTTTTTCGTCTTCTTCCTCCTCGTCACTCCGTCCTCTCTCGCGCCCGGAAGCCCCTCCCGCGCCCGGAAGTACGTCCTCCTCCCCAATCACCAAAATAAAATCCCAAACTATTAGCCATTATAGATACATCGCTTTTTTTTACAAACAGTTATTAATACAAACAGTATTGAACGTACATTAAACTCCAAACACAGTATGTTTGCATGTTCCATAAACACAAAGGTTAAACACCATTTACTTATTCATTCAAAATAAAGGTGATTGATTGATTGATTATTCATTCATTCACTACTAACTTGAAATGAACTCAAACCACAGGGTTACACCATTACTGTATACAGGTAGTCCCCGATTTACGAGCGCTCTGATCTGCGAGGTTCCAGACTTACGAGCTGCGAATTTTTGGAAAAAACGAAAAAAATACTGAGTTTTCATGTGTTTTTTCACTACAGTTAGTTAGTTAAGCATATAAACACACGTTTCCGATCATTTTTATGCACTCAAAAGTAGTTTTTAGATGAAAATAGAGTGTTTTTAGTCGCGCTAGCGAAAACCGTTCCAATTTACGAGCGGATTTCCGGATTTACGAGAGAAATGGCGGCCGTTCCAAATTACGAGATTTCCGGTTTACGAGCGCCTCGTTGTAACGGATCTCGCTCGTAAATCGGGGACTACCTGTATATGTTGCTTTATGGTTCGATAGTTAAGTGATTTTTTTTCCTTTTTTTCTTTTTTGTTAAATCACTTAAATATGACTGTTGTTTGATTTGATTGATTGTAAGAGGGGGCAGATAAAATAAGAATTTTTTTTCCTTCTTACTGCTACCCTTCATTTTATTTATGTGTTGTATAGACATACTTTGTTATATGGTTTTGTGTTGTATTTTTTTTTTTCAAATTAATACAAATTTGAAATGAAAGAAAAAAAAGAAAAAAACTGATGACTTACAGACTCAAGTTCAATCAACACATACAAATATGACAAATTTCAAACCAATGGATAGCTATAAGTTCTACATCTTAAGACTCAGAAAGCTGAGTTCAAAATTCAAAACTTGTAAGAGCTCTTTGTGTTAAAGAGAAGTAGTAAGTGAAGATAACTAAATGAGGGTGTCACTTTTAACAGTGTGTATCCATATATACACAATATATATATTCACATATATTGTGTACATGTCTTTGTGTATATTTGAAAATATATCATAACATTTCTATATAATGGAATATATTGTATAATATATTGGAATTATAATATATTGGAATATATTATAATATATAATATATATATTATAATATATTGGAATATATTTTACAATATATTCCAATATATTTTACAATATATTCCAATATATTTTTGTTTCGTAAGGGTAGCTAACACAGGTCTGGAGCAGCTGCGGTGGTTCACTGGCCGGCCGCCGCGCTGCTCGGCCCCGACAACAATCAACGCATGGCAACCTAAGATGTCGGCTTTGACCATCTCAAAGTAAGAAAATATATTTTTATTTATTCTGTAAATGTGAATAGCAATGTTTAACATTACAGTACACTACTGTACATTTAATGTGTGTGCGCGCTCCGTTAGCATGATAAATAAAGGTTGAATGAATGAATGAATGAATAATTTTTTTTTAAATATAATTTTCACCCCCTACCTACGAACGGATCGAGCTGCGAACCGTTCTTAGGTCCCTAACTCGTTCGTAAATCGGGGGTTTGCTGTATAAGTATATGTGAAGGATACGGAGATATACGACATCAGATCCTTCCGTATATCTATGGTTTTAGTGCAGTGGTTCCTTGAAAGAAGTGATGCAAGGAAGAGTTTAGCTGACTGTGAATCTCAATATAGGACACTGGGTCACATTGGGTGCAACAGTACAACCACAAATGTAACAACAATACTTCTTGGACGGTATATCATTGCAACCCTCAAAAATAAGTTTGACAACCTTGAGAGCTCAACTGTCCTGTCACTTGCCACTCTGCTGGATCCAAGATTTAAAGCAATCTGATTTTACAGTCCAGAAAAGGCCCAAAATGCTGCAGTGGTGAGAGACACACGAGTAGAGACTTCAGATGACATTCACCTCAACCAGCAACAAACACACAAAATCCATCTTCCACAGACAGTTGTAAGTTGGTGATTATGAACACACAGAAACTTGTCCCTGTTCATGACTGTCAAATCTTTATTTTTCTTTCAGATTCCAACCTTTGGTCAAGTTTTGATCGAGATGCTACAATGGCAAGAGCTCACAGGAATCATACATCGGATGCCACGGTTGAAGTTCAGAGATACTTGTCTGATCCTCCTTTGGAAAGATCTGAGGATCCGCTGGCCTACTGGAATGGTCACAGAAATGTTTATCCACATTTGTTCTTGTTGGCTAAACAATATTTATGCATACCAGCCTCATCTGTTCCTTGTGAACGTGTTTTTATCAAAAGCAGGAGAAATCGTCTGCAAAAAATAAAAGAAATCGCACAAGTCCAAAAACAGTGGAACAATTCGTATTCCTAAATAAAAACCTCTGAATTCCCATCCCCAAATGTCATGACTGTCTGTGTTACACAAGCACAGCCCACCTTCCCTGCACCTACAGTTTTCTAAAGCACACAATCTCTCAATCCCAGATACTAGTCAACATATACTGAATCAGCTGAACATACAGTAAAACAGTATATAAAACAGTGTGTTGTCTATTTCACTACTAGATGTCACTGAAATGAACCCAAGTTCAATACAATTGGCAAAGTGGTTCAATACTGCTTTACTGCTTCATTTGGCCATCACTAGTTAAAAACTTTAGTTTTTCATAGTATTTCTTCTCATCCTAAAGAAGTTATTGCATTGCACTGATGAGTCAACCTTGCTTTAATGTACATATCACAAATAAAAACAGCATATTGTGCATGTCTGGCCTCCTCTTGCATTTCAACACATCTGAGCTCAAAGTCTGCCAGCTGCTCTTTGGCTTGGCTTTTTATACTCTATTGCACCACCCACTTTTTTTGGTCCAACCTTCCTAGCAGTGTGACACTCCCCAATCCTTTCCGGTAATTTGGTTTCTGGCACTCTCCTTTACAACCAGGAGCTAGTTCCGCTCCGATCCAACGCTCCAGGCCGAAGCTATTCACGAAAAACCGATTTATCAGGCCGCCGTTCGGGCCACAACGTTCGGACCGGGTCGGATTTGGGCTCATTTGAAGGGCTTTCTTTTCCTCTAAAAAATGATGGTGGAATCATCTCTCTAGCCCATTCCTAACTGGAGATATTAAATAAAAATCGAAATGAAGGCAAGTGTCCACAACACCCGACTGTAGAGCAAGGGGGGTGCAGCCACGTAGCTCCGGCTGGGAGTGTCCGATCTGGACGTGTGACCCCTCGTTGGAGTCGTCCGAGTCTCAGCTACACTACCCCCACCAGGGAGTTAACAGTGAGACAATGCAAATATATTTTGTTTACATTAGATGTAATTTTTTGCCCAACACATCAGTTGATCCTTACCTCTGTGTGTTTATGTTTGTTGCAGATTTACCAACCAACCAGCAAAGATGACACTCACCAAAGAGAGACTTACCGGTCCTATTTGTTACAGATTCTACACGGCCATGAGTTACCACCTGCAAAGGTCCCACTCTATTAAGAACGCGGATGAGCGCACGCTTTTACTGAACTATTGTTCAGGTAGGGTAAATATTAGAAAAGAGCGTTGCCCAGTGGAGGGATGTTTATATAGAAATCCCCGGCTGGACAAGCACTTATCGAGCAGCCATCCCGAATTAGACCAGGATGAGAAGGATAGGCTTATTTCTTCATTGAAAAAACAATTAGGGAGCTTAGAGCCCTGAGGAAAACAAACCCAGAGCCACCAATGCTATCTTTCCTTGACTTGGAGGAAGAACCAGTAGAAGAATACGAACAGCAGGTGGATGTCGAATTTGGTCCGGAGGAGACGTTAGGAGAGGGGACATCATTTTGTCAAATGTGTCACCAGAAAGAGCGGCAAAATGCTCACCTGAAGGACCAGTTGGGAGACCTATGTGTGAAGTATAAACAGCTCACACGTAGGTATATCCGGCTGCATAAAGGGAAAGGGATGGTGAGTCACATGAAATGTTCACAAAACAGTCATATTTTGATGAAAATGTGTCAGTAACATACGATTGCTTTCACAGACAAAAAGGCAAAGTCAAGAGCAGCCCCAGGATTCAGACCACGAGTCGGATGCCCCATCACCACCACGGGAGACACCCCCGCCAGCCTCACCACCCAAGGAGCCAGCATCACCACCCCAGGAGCCAGCCTCGCTGCCAACCCAAAGAGTGTCTCATTCTCCACCCAGAAAACATGAACAAAAAACAAAACATTTGATAATAGAGCAGGTGAAACAAATTCAAGTCAAAGCCCAAAAAAGACTGTTTACAACACCAAGCTCACCCCCCAAAAAATTCAAGACCCCATCGCCACATCCTCAAACCTCCCAGCCTGCAAAAACGCCAGCACCGCCGCCCAAGAAACCTGGTGCTAAGCGGAAGGAATTTCCCATTCCTTCTTATTGCGGTAGGTAAACAGTAACAAAGGCGTGTATTTTATGTGATATTGTGGGCCTAAAGGTATTCGTTTGTCCTTTTTACAACAGTAACTTCCTGAACGTGTTCAGTGACTACGTTGTCAGTGGCGACCCCAAACAAAGGGAAAATGCATTGGCAAAAATGACGAGGATTAATCACTTCATTAATTACATGGCCTTGGGCAGCGCAGTCACCAGTTACTGGTTGTTCCTGGACAACCAAAGAAAATTTCAAGAGTAAGTGGCTCTGTTGTCAGCTTCACTCATGTTTTTAAACTAAATAAACATCTGGAAGGTGTAACTAATTGCAAAACACTTTTTCTTCTGCAGTTGGCCTACATTGCTTGAAAGCCAGTACAAGTCAATAAGCACCATCATCATTTATGTCCGGAGCGTGTAGGAGTTTGTACAGTACATGAAGGACACACCCCCAAAACACTGCCGCCTCACCAGAAATCAACTTTTTTCTGTCGTCCGCTGTGCACGTGACTTGCTAAAGACCCTGTAGAAAAAATTAGTGGTTCATCAGATTTCAGTGAAAAAAGCAAAGCAGGCCCGGACGATCAAACCTGAGACCCTGGCCACGTGTAAGAACATGGCCAGAGCCAAGATACCTCAGCTGCTGGGTAACAATTCACTATAAAACTGTCCATAATTATTTGAAAGAGCTGAACGTCTAAAATTTGTTTATTCTTTGTTTTTTCCTTCAGGAGAGATGGAAAGAGAGGACTCCCTGCAGCTGAGGTATCGTTTCTACGGGTACTTCTCAGCACTGATAGCGTGTGTATTTGGTCACCGTCCAGGGATCCTGACGAACCTCAAGGTTTCCGAGGTCCTGGAAGCAAGACAGTCGTCGCAACAAACATCTGATGGCTTCTTGATCAATGTGAGTAATTTACTGTTGTACAGATAAAAGGCCATTAGTAAAAACAATGTGAAAATGGTGTCACTCTGAACTCAGATCTCACAGCACAAGACCAGCAAGACTTCCTTGCACTAGTGGAGTCCACAGAGCCTACTGAAGCTGCTGCACTAGTGAAGTCCACAGAGCCTACTGAAGCTGCTGCACTAGTGGAGTCCACAGAGCCTACTGAAGCTGCTGCACTAGTGGAGTCCACAGAGCCTACTGAAGGTGCTGCACTAGTGGAGTCCACAGAGCCTACTGAAGGTGCTGCACTAGTGGAGTCCACAGAGCCTACTGAAGGTGCTGCACTAGTGGAGTCCACAGAGCCTACTGAAGCTGCTGCACTAGTGGAGTCCACAGAGCCTACTGAAGGTGCTGCACTAGTGGAGTCCACAGAGCCTACTGAAGCTGCTGCACTAGTGGAGTCCACAGAGCCTACTGAAGGTGCTGCACTAGTGGAGTCCACAGAGCCTACTGAAGCTGCTGCACTAGTGGAGTCCACAGAGCCTACTGAAGGTGCTGCACTAGTGGAGTCCACAGAGCCTACTGAAGGTGCTGCACTAGTGGAGTCCACAGAGCCTACTGAAGCTGCTGCACTAGTGGAGACCACAGAGCCTACTGAAGCTGCTGCACTAGTGGAGTCCACAGAGCCTACTGAAGGTGCTGCACTAGTGGAGACCACAGAGCCTACTGAAGCTGCTGCACTAGTGGAGTCCACAGCGCCTACTGAAGCTGCTGCACTAGTGGAGACCACAGAGCCTACTGAAGCTGCTACACTAGTGGAGTCCACAGCGCCTACTGAAGCTGCTGCACTAGTGGAGACCACAGAGCCTACTGAAGCTGCTGCACTAGTGGAGTCCACAGAGCCTACTGAAGCTGCTGCACTAGTGGAGTCCACAGAGCCTACTGAAGCTGCTGCACTAGTGGAGTCCACAGAGCCTACTGAAGCTGCTGCACTAGTGGAGTCCACAGAGCCTACTGAAGCTGCTGCACTAGTGGAGTCCACAGAGCCTACTGAAGCTGCTGCACTAGTGGAGTCCACAGAGCCTACTGAAGCTGTTGCACTAGTGGAGTCCACAGAGCCTACTGAAGCTGCTGCACTAGTGGAGTCCACAGAGCCTACTGAAGCTGCTGCACTAGTGGAGTCCACAGAGCCTACTGAAGCTGCTGCACTAGTGGAGTCCACAGAGCCTACTGAAGCTGCTGCACTAGTGGAGTCCACAGAGCCTACTGAAGCTGCTGCACTAGTGGAGTCCACAGAGCCTACTGAAGCTGCTGCACTAGTGGAGTCCACAGAGCCTACTGAAGCTGCTGCACTAGTGGAGTCCACAGAGCCTACTGAAGCTGCTGCACTAGTGGAGTCCACAGAGCCTACTGAAGCTGCTGCACTAGTGGAGTCCACAGAGCCTACTGAAGCTGCTGCACTAGTGGAGTCCACAGAGCCTACTGAAGCTGCTGCACTAGTGGAGTCCACAGAGCCTACTGAAGCTGCTGCACTAGTGGAGTCCACAGAGCCTACTGAAGCTGTTGCACTAGTGGAGTCCACAGAGCCTACTGAAGCTGTTGCACTAGTGGAGTCCACAGAGCCTACTGAAGCTGCTGCACTAGTGGAGTCCACAGAGCCTACTGAAGCTGCTGCACTAGTGGAGTCCACAGAGCCTACTGAAGCTGCTGCACTAGTGGAGTCCACAGAGCCTACTGAAGCTGCTGCACTAGTGGAGTCCACAGAGCCTACTGAAGCTGCTGCACTAGTGGAGTCCACAGAGCCTACTGAAGCTGCTGCACTAGTGGAGTCCACAGAGCCTACTGAAGCTGTTGCACTAGTGGAGTCCACAGAGCCTACTGAAGCTGCTGCACTAGTGGAGTCCACAGAGCCTACTGAAGCTGCTGCACTAGTGGAGTCCACAGAGCCTACTGAAGCTGCTGCACTAGTGGAGTCCACAGAGCCTACTGAAGCTGTTGCACTAGTGGAGTCCACAGAGCCTACTGAAGCTGCTGCACTAGTGGAGTCCACAGAGCCTACTGAAGCTGCTGCACTAGTGGAGTCCACAGAGCCTACTGAAGCTGCTGCACTAGTGGAGTCCACAGAGCCTACTGAAGCTGCTGCACTAGTGGAGTCCACAGAGCCTACTGAAGCTGCTGCACTAGTGGAGTCCACAGAGCCTACTGAAGCTGCTGCACTAGTGGAGTCCACAGAGCCTACTGAAGCTGCTGCACTAGTGGAGTCCACAGAGCCTACTGAAGCTGCTGCACTAGTGGAGTCCACAGAGCCTACTGAAGCTGCTGCACTAGTGGAGTCCACAGAGCCTACTGAAGCTGCTGCACTAGTGGAGTCCACAGAGCCTACTGAAGCTGTTGCACTAGTGGAGTCCACAGAGCCTACTGAAGCTGCTGCACTAGTGGAGTCCACAGAGCCTACTGAAGCTGCTGCACTAGTGGAGTCCACAGAGCCTACTGAAGCTGCTGCACTAGTGGAGTCCACAGAGCCTACTGAAGCTGCTGCACTAGTGGAGTCCACAGAGCCTACTGAAGCTGCTGCACTAGTGGAGTCCACAGAGCCTACTGAAGCTGCTGCACTAGTGGAGTCCACAGAGCCTACTGAAGCTGCTGCACTAGTGGAGTCCACAGAGCCTACTGAAGCTGCTGCACTAGTGGAGTCCACAGAGCCTACTGAAGCTGCTGCACTAGTGGAGTCCACAGAGCCTACTGAAGCTGCTGCACTAGTGGAGTCCACAGAGCCTACTGAAGCTGCTGCACTAGTGGAGTCCACAGAGCCTACTGAAGCTGCTGCACTAGTGGAGTCCACAGAGCCTACTGAAGCTGCTGCACTAGTGGAGTCCACAGAGCCTACTGAAGCTGTTGCACTAGTGGAGTCCACAGAGCCTACTGAAGCTGTTGCACTAGTGGAGTCCACAGAGCCTACTGAAGCTGCTGCACTAGTGGAGTCCACAGAGCCTACTGAAGCTGCTGCACTAGTGGAGTCCACAGAGCCTACTGAAGCTGCTGCACTAGTGGAGTCCACAGAGCCTACTGAAGCTGCTGCACTAGTGGAGTCCACAGAGCCTACTGAAGCTGTTGCACTAGTGGAGTCCACAGAGCCTACTGAAGCTGCTGCACTAGTGGAGTCCACAGAGCCTACTGAAGCTGTTGCACTAGTGGAGTCCACAGAGCCTACTGAAGCTGCTGCACTAGTGGAGTCCACAGAGCCTACTGAAGCTGTTGCACTAGTGGAGTCCACAGAGCCTACTGAAGCTGCTGCACTAGTGGAGTCCACAGAGCCTACTGAAGCTGCTGCACTAGTGGAGTCCACAGAGCCTACTGAAGCTGCTGCACTAGTGGAGTCCACAGAGCCTACTGAAGCTGCTGCACTAGTGGAGTCCACAGAGCCTACTGAAGCTGCTGCACTAGTGGAGTCCACAGAGCCTACTGAAGCTGCTGCACTAGTGGAGTCCACAGAGCCTACTGAAGCTGCTGCACTAGTGGAGTCCACAGAGCCTACTGAAGCTGTTGCACTAGTGGAGTCCACAGAGCCTACTGAAGCTGCTGCACTAGTGGAGTCCACGGAGCATACTGAAGCTACTGCTGTAAGGGTGGCTCCCTCTGTTGATCTTGTCTTCATGTTTATGGCTCCCTCTGTTGGTCTTGTCTTCATGTTTATACTTGTTTAGTCTTCTTGTTTATTTTAGGTTCCCATCCAGTTTAGTCCTCATGTTTATTTCTGGTGTAGTCATGTTTTTAGGTCCCCTTATTGTTATTTAGTTCAACCTAGAGTACTGTCACCCTGGTTTACCTCCCACGTTTCAGAGTCAGCCTTGTTCTGTTAATTGTTCCCAGGTGTTTGTCGTTACTCCCTGTCTTGTCTGTGTGTGTATAAATACTCTGTCTGCAGTCTGTTTTTGTGTCGGGTCTTTGTCCCTGTTCCCTGATGTGTCGTGTACCAGCTCCTTGGTCTTGTGAGTATGTTTAGTAGCTCCATGTTTCATTGTTAGAGCTCCACGTTTTTTGTGTTAGTACTCCAGCCACAGTCAGAGCTGTATTACTTTTGTTTATACTGCCACGTCAGTATTTTGAGTTTGTTAATTAAAGTGTTTTGATATTTACTCGTGCCTCTGTGAGTCTACCTGTCTGCTCCACGGGACTCATCCCTCATCCCACATCAAACCGTGACAACTGCACTAGTGGAGTCCACAGAGCCTACTGAAGCTGCTGCACTAGTGGAGTCCACAGAGCATACTGAAGCTACTGCACTAGTGGAGTCCACAGAGCCTACTGAAGGTGCTGCACTAGTGGAGTCCACAGAGCCTACTGAAGGTGCTGCACTAGTGGAGTCCACAGAGCCTACTGAAGGTGCTGCACTAGTGGAGTCCACAGAGCCTACTGAAGGTGCTGCACTAGTGGAGTCCACAGAGCCTACTGAAGCTGCTGCACTAGTGGAGTCCACAGAGCCTACTGAAGGTGCTGCACTAGTGGAGTCCACAGAGCCTACTGAAGGTGCTGCACTAGTGGAGTCCACAGAGCCTACTGAAGGTGCTGCACTAGTGGAGTCCACAGAGCCTACTGAAGCTGCTGCACTAGTGGAGTCCACAGAGCCTACTGAAGGTGCTGCACTAGTGGAGTCCACAGAGCCTACTGAAGGTGCTGCACTAGTGGAGTCCACAGAGCCTACTGAAGGTGCTGCACTAGTGGAGTCCACAGAGCCTACTGAAGCTGCTGCACTAGTGGAGTCCACAGAGCCTACTGAAGCTGCTGCACTAGTGGAGTCCACAGAGCCTACTGAAGCTGCTGCACTAGTGGAGTCCACAGAGCCTACTGAAGCTGCTGCACTAGTGGAGTCCACAGAGCCTACTGAAGCTGCTGCACTAGTGGAGTCCACAGAGCCTACTGAAGCTGTTGCACTAGTGGAGTCCACAGAGCCTACTGAAGCTGCTGCACTAGTGGAGTCCACAGAGCCTACTGAAGCTGCTGCACTAGTGGAGTCCACAGAGCCTACTGAAGCTGCTGCACTAGTGGAGTCCACAGAGCCTACTGAAGCTGCTGCACTAGTGGAGTCCACAGAGCCTACTGAAGCTGCTGCACTAGTGGAGTCCACAGAGCCTACTGAAGCTGCTGCACTAGTGGAGTCCACAGAGCCTACTGAAGCTGCTGCACTAGTGGAGTCCACAGAGCCTACTGAAGCTGTTGCACTAGTGGAGTCCACAGAGCCTACTGAAGCTGCTGCACTAGTGGAGTCCACAGAGCCTACTGAAGCTGCTGCACTAGTGGAGTCCACAGAGCCTACTGAAGCTGCTGCACTAGTGGAGTCCACAGAGCCTACTGAAGCTGCTGCACTAGTGGAGTCCACAGAGCCTACTGAAGCTGCTGCACTAGTGGAGTCCACAGAGCCTACTGAAGGTGCTGCACTAGTGGAGTCCACAGAGCCTACTGAAGCTGCTGCACTAGTGGAGTCCACAGAGCCTACTGAAGCTGCTGCACTAGTGGAGTCCACAGAGCCTACTGAAGCTGCTGCACTAGTGGAGTCCACAGAGCCTACTGAAGCTGCTGCACTAGTGGAGTCCACAGAGCCTACTGAAGCTGCTGCACTAGTGGAGTCCACAGAGCCTACTGAAGCTGCTGCACTAGTGGAGTCCACAGAGCCTACTGAAGCTGCTGCACTAGTGGAGTCCACAGAGCCTACTGAAGCTGCTGCACTAGTGGAGTCCACAGAGCCTACTGAAGCTGCTGCACTAGTGGAGTCCACAGAGCCTACTGAAGCTGCTGCACTAGTGGAGTCCACAGAGCCTACTGAAGCTGCTGCACTAGTGGAGTCCACAGAGCCTACTGAAGCTGCTGCACTAGTGGAGTCCACAGAGCCTACTGAAGCTGCTGCACTAGTGGAGTCCACAGAGCCTACTGAAGCTGCTGCACTAGTGGAGTCCACAGAGCCTACTGAAGCTGCTGCACTAGTGGAGTCCACAGAGCCTACTGAAGCTGCTGCACTAGTGGAGTCCACAGAGCCTACTGAAGCTGCTGCACTAGTGGAGTCCACGGAGCATACTGAAGCTACTGCTGTAAGGGTGGCTCCCACAGAGCCTACTGAAGGTGCTGCACTAGTGGAGTCCACAGAGCCTACTGAAGCTGCTGCACTAGTGGAGTCCACAGAGCCTACTGAAGGTGCTGCACTAGTGGAGTCCACAGAGCCTACTGAAGCTGCTGCACTAGTGGAGTCCACAGAGCCTACTGAAGGTGCTGCACTAGTGGAGTCCACAGAGCCTACTGAAGGTGCTGCACTAGTGGAGTCCACAGAGCCTACTGAAGCTGCTGCACTAGTGGAGACCACAGAGCCTACTGAAGCTGCTGCACTAGTGGAGTCCACAGAGCCTACTGAAGGTGCTGCACTAGTGGAGTCCACAGAGCCTACTGAAGGTGCTGCACTAGTGGAGACCACAGAGCCTACTGAAGCTGCTGCACTAGTGGAGTCCACAGAGCCTACTGAAGCTGCTGCACTAGTGGAGACCACAGAGCCTACTGAAGCTGCTACACTAGTGGAGTCCATAGCGCCTACTGAAGCTGTTGCACTAGTGGAGTCCACAGAGCCTACTGAAGCTGTTGCACTAGTGGAGTCCACAGAGCCTACTGAAGCTGCTGCACTAGTGGAGTCCACAGAGCCTACTGAAGCTGTTGCACTAGTGGAGTCCACAGAGCCTACTGAAGCTGCTGCACTAGTGGAGTCCACAGAGCCTACTGAAGCTGCTGCACTAGTGGAGTCCACAGAGCCTACTGAAGCTGCTGCACTAGTGGAGTCCACAGAGCCTACTGAAGCTGCTGCACTAGTGGAGTCCACAGAGCCTACTGAAGGTGCTGCACTAGTGGAGTCCACAGAGCCTACTGAAGCTGCTGCACTAGTGGAGTCCACAGAGCCTACTGAAGCTGCTGCACTAGTGGAGTCCACAGAGCCTACTGAAGCTGCTGCACTAGTGGAGTCCACAGAGCCTACTGAAGCTGCTGCACTAGTGGAGACCACAGAGCCTACTGAAGCTGCTACACTAGTGGAGTCCACAGCGCCTACTGAAGCTGTTGCACTAGTGGAGTCCACAGAGCCTACTGAAGCTGCTGCACTAGTGGAGTCCACAGAGCCTACTGAAGCTGCTGCACTAGTGGAGTCCACAGAGCCTACTGAAGCTGCTGCACTAGTGGAGTCCACAGAGCCTACTGAAGCTGCTGCACTAGTGGAGTCCACAGAGCCTACTGAAGCTGCTGCACTAGTGGAGTCCACAGAGCCTACTGAAGCTGCTGCACTAGTGGAGTCCACAGAGCCTACTGAAGCTGCTGCACTAGTGGAGTCCACAGAGCCTACTGAAGCTGCTGCACTAGTGGAGTCCACAGAGCCTACTGAAGCTGCTGCACTAGTGGAGTCCACAGAGCCTACTGAAGGTGCTGCACTAGTGGAGTCCACAGAGCCTACTGAAGGTGCTGCACTAGTGGAGTCCACAGAGCCTACTGAAGGTGCTGCACTAGTGGAGTCCACAGAGCCTACTGAAGCTGCTGCACTAGTGGAGTCCACAGAGCCTACTGAAGCTGCTGCACTAGTGGAGTCCACAGAGCCTACTGAAGCTGCTGCACTAGTGGAGTCCACAGAGCCTACTGAAGCTGCTGCACTAGTGGAGTCCACAGAGCCTACTGAAGGTGCTGCACTAGTGGAGTCCACAGAGCCTACTGAAGCTGCTGCACTAGTGGAGTCCACAGAGCCTACTGAAGGTGCTGCACTAGTGGAGTCCACAGAGCCTACTGAAGCTGCTGCACTAGTGGAGTCCACAGAGCCTACTGAAGGTGCTGCACTAGTGGAGTCCACAGAGCCTACTGAAGCTGCTGCACTAGTGGAGTCCACAGAGCCTACTGAAAATGCTGCACTAGTGGAGTCCACAGAGCCTACTGAAGGTGCTACACTAGTGGAGTCCACAGAGCCTACTGAAGGTGCTGCACTAGTGGAGACCACAGAGCCTACTGAAGCTGCTGCACTAGTGGAGTCCACAGAGCCTACTGAAGGTGCTGCACTAGTGGAGACCACAGAGCCTACTGAAGCTGCTGCACTAGTGGAGTCCACAGAGCCTACTGAAAATGCTGCACTAGTGGAGTCCACAGAGCCTACTGAAGCTGCTGCACTAGTGGAGTCCACAGAGCCTACTGAAGGTGCTGCACTAGTGGAGTCCACAGAGCCTACTGAAGCTGCTGCACTAGTGGAGTCCACAGAGCCTACTGAAGGTGCTGCACTAGTGGAGTCCACAGAGCCTACTGAAGCTGCTGCACTAGTGGAGTCCACAGAGCCTACTGAAGGTGCTGCACTAGTGGAGTCCACAGAGCCTACTGAAGGTGCTGCACTAGTGGAGTCCACAGAGCCTACTGAAGCTGCTGCACTAGTGGAGACCACAGAGCCTACTGAAGGTGCTGCACTAGTGGAGTCCACAGAGCCTACTGAAGGTGCTGCACTAGTGGAGTCCACAGAGCCTACTGAAGGTGCTGCACTAGTGGAGACCACAGAGCCTACTGAAGCTGCTGCACTAGTGGAGTCCACAGAGCCTACTGAAGCTGCTGCACTAGTGGAGACCACAGAGCCTACTGAAGCTGCTACACTAGTGGAGTCCACAGAGCCTACTGAAGCTGTTGCACTAGTGGAGTCCACAGAGCCTACTGAAGCTGCTGCACTAGTGGAGTCCACAGAGCCTACTGAAGCTGCTGCACTAGTGGAGTCCACAGAGCCTACTGAAGCTGCTGCACTAGTGGAGTCCACAGAGCCTACTGAAGCTGTTGCACTAGTGGAGTCCACAGAGCCTACTGAAGCTGCTGCACTAGTGGAGTCCACAGAGCCTACTGAAGCTGCTGCACTAGTGGAGTCCACAGAGCCTACTGAAGCTGCTGCACTAGTGGAGTCCACAGAGCCTACTGAAGCTGCTGCACTAGTGGAGTCCACAGAGCCTACTGAAGCTGCTGCACTAGTGGAGTCCACAGAGCCTACTGAAGCTGCTGCACTAGTGGAGTCCACAGAGCCTACTGAAGCTGCTGCACTAGTGGAGTCCACAGAGCCTACTGAAGCTGCTGCACTAGTGGAGTCCACAGAGCCTACTGAAGCTGCTGCACTAGTGGAGTCCACAGAGACTACTGAAGCTGCTGCACTAGTGGAGTCCACAGAGCCTACTGAAGCTGCTGCACTAGTGGAGTCCACAGAGCCTACTGAAGCTGCTGCACTAGTGGAGTCCACAGAGCCTACTGAAGCTGCTGCACTAGTGGAGTCCACAGAGCCTACTGAAGCTGCTGCACTAGTGGAGTCCACAGAGCCTACTGAAGCTGCTGCACTAGTGGAGTCCACAGAGCCTACTGAAGCTGTTGCACTAGTGGAGTCCACAGAGCCTACTGAAGCTGCTGCACTAGTGGAGTCCACAGAGCCTACTGAAGCTGCTGCACTAGTGGAGTCCACAGAGACTACTGAAGCTGCTGCACTAGTGGAGTCCACAGAGCCTACTGAAGCTGCTGCACTAGTGGAGTCCACAGAGCTGCTGCACTAGTGGAGTCCACAGAGCCTACTGAAGCTGCTGCACTAGTGGAGTCCACAGAGCCTACTGAAGCTGTTGCACTAGTGGAGTCCACAGAGCCTACTGAAGCTGCTGCACTAGTGGAGTCCACAGAGCCTACTGAAGCTGCTGCACTAGTGGAGTCCACAGAGCCTACTGAAGCTGCTGCACTAGTGGAGTCCACAGAGCCTACTGAAGCTGCTGCACTAGTGGAGTCCACAGAGCCTACTGAAGCTGCTGCACTAGTGGAGTCCACAGAGCCTACTGAAGCTGCTGCACTAGTGGAGTCCACAGAGCCTACTGAAGCTGCTGCACTAGTGGAGTCCACAGAGCCTACTGAAGCTGCTGCACTAGTGGAGTCCACAGAGGCTGCTGCACTAGTGGAGTCCACAGAGCCTACTGAAGCTGCTGCACTAGTGGAGTCCACAGAGCCTACTGAAGCTGCTGCACTAGTGGAGTCCACAGAGCCTACTGAAGCTGCTGCACTAGTGGAGTCCACAGAGGCTGCTGCACTAGTGGAGTCCACAGAGGCTGCTGCACTAGTGGAGTCCACAGATCCTAGAGAATGTTCACCTTTGACTTTGAACCTTGATCAAATGAACTTAAAATCAGAAGATCACATTGGACACCCATAATGTGTTGTCCTGTGAAATTTGACATGTCAATTTTGACTCTTGACTTTGAAATCACTAAGAATTATAATGTTTAGCTGGAAAGTTTCACATTTCTATGTTAACATTATCAAATAGAATAATCTAAACATGGGAGTGACCTTGACCTTTGATCCCATGACTGTAAAATCATTAAGGATCAATGTTGACCTATAAATTATTTAGCTGTGACATTTGACATGCCTACGTTACACAATTGCAGTTAGAGCTCAGTGAAGCTTGTATTACCTTTGTTAGACATTTTACATGCCAATTAGTTTTCAGCATAGTGCTGAACACTTAAGGCTAAAACCCCATCAAGAGTTAACTCAATATATAAAAATCTTATTTTAAAGTATGAGAACTTAATTCAGCATGAACCAATTGAAATGAAAAGCCGCTGAAACATGCTAAACAAGGTTGAAAGTAGCTAAAATTAGCAAGAGGAAGCTAACACTAACAGAAACAAATTGAAATTGGCATACAGATTGTCAAAAGAGTGTAAAAAATCAAAATAGCAGAATATCAAGAAAAGGAGTAGAAATAAGTTGCAATTTGTTGTAAAATAGCTAAAACATCTGAATTTAGCTGAAAAAAAAGGTTCAACAAGCCAAAACACACAAAAAAGAAGCTAAACAGAAGCTTTAAAATATAGAATGACCCTTTAGATTGTTAAACATAAGCTAAAAAAGTTGCAGTAGTGAAGCCAAAATTAGTTTAAAGGGGACCTCAGATGAGTTTTTTTAATTTTTATGGTATTTTTGTGTGCTATCCAGACCCTGTTCATTCAATTTAATACACAAAATAATTCTTAGATAATAATTTATAACCTTTTTAATTCTGCCATTTCTAACTTCCGGTCTGAACGTTCTGTTTATGATAATGAGCTCGGAAGGACACGCCTGTCAAAACTCTGTTTGCATTAACTCCGCCCTCTGTAACATGCTTCTCAAAAGCCAGCAGCTCCCGGCAGCACCCAACTGCAGGAGCAGAGACCACTGCCAGATACTGGCTGTTACAGAGTGATCGCTAATACACTAAAAATGGAACTGAAACGTAAAAATAACAATTATAAAGTATTATTATGTAGATGTATATATCTACTAGTCTCAGCCCGATCTCTCTGAAACAAAAGGCTTAAAAAAAAAAAACATGCTGTGACCGGGACGCGAACCCCGGTCCTTCGGGTGACAAACCAATTCTTTAACCACAAGGCCAAACCAGTAGTTGAGCAAAAGTAGTCCTCCATTGTATAAGAATGATTACAGTTTGCTTACACTTTGATGAAGTGAAAAGTATCCTCCTTCGGCAAACAGCCCACGTTTCAGACTCTCGCCCCGCGAGAGTGTGCGTGTGCACAGTTTCAACAGAGTTCAAACAAGTAATAAAACATTCTGGTTTTACTTGAGATGTGCTACGTGGGTGCTTAAATTAAAGAAATGACCTCCGGGTCAGCTCCTAAACTCCTCGGCAACCGTCACGTGTTTTATACTGAAGTGGGTGGAGGGGTGAGGTGAGGGGCTGGACTAAAGGTGCAGGGGGATTGTCCTCGCGCTTGTGACGTCATTGGCGCGAGGATTTCAGAACAAAGCTTATCTATCAAAGATAAATAAATATACTTAGAGTAAATAAACCACTGGGTGCATTTTTTTGGCACTAGGACCGTTTTTTTATTAAGTACATACCCAACGTTGAGTTAAAAAAACATTAAAAAGTGAATTTTGAATCTGTGGTCCCCTTTAAAAAGTGTTAAATTGGTTACCAATTGGTTAAAAAATAAAGAAAATATTTTAAAATAAAAAAATCGAAGTAAATACAAAAAAAAAGCTTGAACACAAGTTTAAAATGGCATACAGAAGTTAAAAATGGTTGAACAATAGTTGAACTGGCCAAAAAAACTAAACAGAAACTATATAAGGCTGAATAACCCTTTAAAGTGTTAAAACAGGTTTAAAAAGAGCTGCAGGTAACCTAAAACTAGTTTAACAAATGGTGAATTGGTTCACAATTAGTAAAAAATACAGAAAATATGTTATAGTTAATGTGAAAGTAAACTGACATTTAAAACAGTAGAACAAAAGGTTAGTGCTTAATAAGCATTCACACACCAATGGGTTCTCACTTTGCTGGTTAAAATCTTTTTTCAGAATGTTGCTGTTCTGCAATATCTGATTGAGGGTTTAGTGGTTGGGTGACATCTAGTGTCCAAAATTGCTCATACACTCTTTCTAAGTGGTTCAGAACTAGTGGTCCTCACTTTGCTGGTCTATTTATTTAGTCCTCGTTATGTAGTAAAAACAAGAATGTATGTGTGTGGGTTAAACTGCTCAGTCAGTCAGAACTGGTTCTTCAGGTTTGGTAAGATGTTGTTTTGGTTGTTAAATTGGTCCAAAAATGAAACAAATAAAATAAAAACTCAGTTCAGTGAATGTTAAACCCAGATGTTCTGTCAAATGGACTCAAAGGTCAAACAGCTGGAAAGAACCTGCAGTCAGACTGCTTGAACAAATATATATTATATTTAAATATTTAAAATAATTATTTGTTTAAATAACTGTTGAAATATCAGAACAGGAACTTCTTCTTCTGCTGCAGTCACACAGTTTCACCTGTTATTTAAAATAACAATCAGTAAATTTAAACAGATATGTCTTTGGTCTCTTCAAATAAATATTTTTGATTAATCCTCATAACTTTGCTTTATAATAATAACAGAAACTTGAATAAGATGACCTGTAGTGGAAGAGGTCACCTCCCAATAAATTTTTTTATAGTTCTTTGACTTAAATGAAGTTGAACAAATTAACCAAATACTGTACTGTTTTTATGCTGTATGTTTTAACAAAGCTTGATGGTTAGCTGATAAATGACTGTTCCAAAATGTGTTTTTAATACTTGATACATTTTAAAAATAGTAGAGCTGTGATCAGAATTTATATATTAAACTTATCTAGACATATCCAAGTCGTGGCGTGAGGGCCCAGCTCAGCCAAGGCATGAGACTTTTCCAAGAACCTTCCAAGGGGGATCCAGAAGGAGCTTCAGAAATGAATGGTACGAAGCACACCCTTGGTTGGAATACTCTGATCTGAAAGACTTTACTGTTTCACTTGTCGACATTTCTCTCTCCCTGACAAGCCAACAACAGTTTTTACCTCATTTTATGGTTACCGCAATTGGAAAAAGGTTACCATGACAGACAGTGGATTTCTTTGTCATGCTCTATCTGAAAACCATCTGAATGCAATGTTTCATCTTATTTTGTTCAGATTTTGGATGGATATTACAGATGTATCTGCGCAAAATATGTGAAAGATTGTGGAGAGGAGGATGACCGATTTTTCATCAGTACAAATGGACGGCCACTCAGGAGTTCTACCAATGACATCAACCGTCTGCATGAACAGTAAGTATGAATGAAATACTATATTTACTGTACATTTTATCAAAATGGTGAATAAAGTGACTTTTCTCTGTCATTGCAGCTTTAAATTGCCAAAAGTGACCAGCCAAGAAATCCGGAGAGCTCTTGAGACAAAAGCTGACCAGGAATGTACGGAGGAACAAAAAAAGGAAAATCGCTCAATACTTAGCCCATAGTTCAGCAGTTGCAAATGCTCATTACCGAATGAGGGAGGCATCAGCTGTGGCACGTACCAGCGTTTTGGTTAATACCTTGGAAGGGTAAGTACAAGGATTTGACACATTACTCAAAATTTCCCTTTGGTTTTCTGCATCTCTATCAGTGTTTTAACTTAATCTTTTCATTTGCCTGCAGTTCTTCTGAAGAATCAGCTGATGATGAGAGTAAGGCACAGAAAAGAAAAAGAGAAGCAGATGAAGGTAAGCATGAAGACTTCTCACAGTTCATCAGGGCCTTTCCAGTTACACTTTCTGGCCAGCCACCAAATAAAATACAGCGGGTTAAGGCTGGATTTTCTGAAAAGAGAGTACTTTATGACAAGTGGAGGACACATCAATATGCCATGTGAGAACAACATATGTTGGGTAAGTAGATTACTTTTCTATTTTAATTCTGATTACATTACCACCCTGAAACAAATGACATGTTTTTTTTTAAAGATCAATACACATGGCGTCCCCCGACTGCAAAACAAGTCTTGAAGGACATCCAAAAGGAGGGGTGGAAAGCCAACCATCCGGAACCAGAGGAGATTGTGGCAAAGTGGAAACCGCCACAAAAAAAGATGTGGAGACTGACAAAAGACTGATGAAATTGTTTTTCTATTTTAATTCTGATTACATCACCACCCTGATTGAAATTGGTGCGACAACAAAAGTGGTCTGGTCTGACCATCAAGACATTTCCTGGAGAAATGGGAAATGGTATGTACCATCACTATTTTGTGATTCATAAAGCATGGATCATGCTTTCTAATTATTAAATAGACTATAATATTCTAATTATAATTCTCACATTTTTTGTCTAAAGGAGTTGTTGCCACCAAGAACTTTCCCCAGGGTTCCATCCTCTGTGATTACCATGGGAAGGTGATTTCTAGAGCAGAAGGAGAGAGGATTCATAAGGAACTCAATGATGAAAAGTATTATATGTTCTTCTTCAAAGCTGGTATGCAGAAACTGTGCATTGATGCCCATACCTCTCCGTGCGTGTGTCATCCAGACATTGAGACCATAGGGAGACTAATAAATCACTAAAGAAAGAGAGCTAATGTGGTGCCAGTTCAATGCCTCATACAGTTCCCCGAAGGAAAAGAGCATGTCATCCTGTTCAAGGTAGCAAAGAACATTTCAGTTGATGAAGAAATTCGCTTTGATTATGGGGTCAACAGGAAGTCTTTCTGTGGAGAGGGACTCGATTTGGAATGTTAGATGAATAATATATCTAACCTTGACTAACAAAAGCTCTTTTCAGAGCTACTTCTCACACCTTCATTGACTTCAAGCATCAGACAACACCAAGAACCACCAGAAGAAGAAACAAAAAAGCTCTTTTTAGAGCTACTTACATCAACAATTGATGAATGAATTGTTTGTTGATGAGTGTTTTGAGCGCTTAGTCATGAGTAAACCTAATGCTACATCCGGCGCTGCTAGCGATTCGGCTAACGCTAATGCCAATGCCCCTAATGCTAAGCGGTACCGACAAGGTAGCTCAGACAGTGTTTCGGAACCATCTTCTGACATTTCGGGCTTTACGGAAATCCTGGAGTCAATTGACCAGAAGTTTGGACACCCGGCTAACATTAGTAGAGGTGCTACAAGAAGAATTTCAAAGTTTGAGGGAGTCGTTGGAATTTAGCCAGCAGCAGGTAGCATCTCTCGTCTGGACTACTGCAACTCACTTTACGTTGGTCTGAGCCAGTCATTACTGACCCGACTTCAACTGGTTCAGAATTCTGCTGCTCGCCTTTTAACTGGTACCAGGAAATGTGAACACATCACCCCTGTCTTAAAATCACTACACTGGCTCCCAGTTTGTTTCCGGATTAATTTTAAGGTTCTTTTGTTTGTATTCAAATGTCTTCATGGTCTCGCCCCACAGTATCTGTCCGACCTTCTCCAGCTGTACATTCCCTCACGCTCTCTGAGGTCAGCAGATCAGCTGCTGCTGGTCGTCCCAAAGTCCAACAGGAGGCTGAGAGGTGACCGAGCGTTCTCAGTCGCTGCCCCTAAACTGTGGAACGAGCTGCCTCTGCGTGTCAGACAAACTGACTCACTTCCTGTTTTCAAATCTGCTCTGAAGACACATTTTTTCTCTTTGGCTTTTAACACAGTTTGAAATGTTGGTTTTATGGATTTTAAGTTTTTCTTTTATAGTTTTTTACTGTTTGCTGTTATATCTGGTAATTCATCACTTTTATGGTATTTGTTGAGTTTATAGTTGTATGCTTGTCTGTGTTGGTGTACAGCACTTTGGCCAACGGTGTTGTTTTAAAGTGCTTTATAAATAAAGTTGTATTGTATTGTATTGTATTGTGTTGTATCTCTCGCTAATGAAAACACTGAGCTGAAGGGGAACAGTAAAACAGCTTACCCATCAGATGACGCAGCTGTCCGGTAAGAATAAAAAAATTAAAGAATCAATATCAGACATCCAATCCAGAAGCATGCGGGACAACGTTGTTTTTTCTGGAATTCTGGAGCGGACGGAGGTGATCCTTAGGCCTCGGTTCATGCCTTCATTCAGAACCAGCTGAAGTTGCTAAGTGACGCGGTTAAATCCATCATTTTTCACCGAGTCCACCGCCTCGGAGCTAAAAGACCTGGGAGCTTATATATTTTGCAACAGAAAGACCATAAATGACTGTTGGTTTGTTGGATAGTAATTCGTTTTTAGCATACATGAAGGTATCATTTCAAAGGGTAGAGATTGTTTGTTCGAAACTCAAGAACACCAACGTCTGTCTTGCAGAGGTAGAAGACCACACTGCTTCTCCATTTGTGTGGAGACAGAACACAGCGCAGAAAAAACAAGCTTTCTGCTGCACATCCCCTCTTGATGCTCTGTGTGTCAATGTTGTGTTCTTGTCCTGCAAACGTGACACCAGGCCCACCAACAACCTCGGTTCAAGCGTCAGGGCACCCGCTACCTACCCTGGTTATAAGCAGTAATCTCTAATTGTTGCTGATTAATCATAATGGTAAATGGCAAGTGTATGCTTTCTGCTGTGACCAAATAAAATCGTGTCACAAAGGCTTTAAATTGCATCACGGGATAGAGATGTTTGTGAAGCCACGATTTCAAACTTGCTTGAAGGAAAGATGCACTTTAATCCAGGGTATAGTTTGTGGAATGGTTTGGAGGATGACCTTAAAAATGTCAGATCTTTGTATACATTTAAGAGAAAGATTAAAGCTAGTTTTTTGAAGGTATATGATCAATCACTTTTTGCCACACACTTTTTACCCCACTTCCCTCAGGGAGGTAGAGGAGCATCAAATGTAGAACCACTAGACTGAGGAACAGCTTCTACCCTGAGGCTGTTAGACTCATGAATAAATAAATGATAAGAATAATCACTGCAAAATATCACATCATGCTGATCTGTTTTCTTGTTGCTATGTTCATTTGTGACCTGCTCATACAGACTCATGTTCGTGCTGCTGCTTGTAATTATGTTTTTCTATTACATTGGTGCTCAGTGTATTTTTAGCTAATGTTTTTCTTAGTTCATATCTTAGATATTATTACTGTTTGTCTCTTACATTTTATTGTTGGATGTAACTGGGACCCTGTGTACATAATCTCGTTTCATCACATGTACCACATGCGGTGCAAATGACAATAAAGATTCTCTTACTCAAGTATAATTGAATTTAAAGAAACTAATGTTTGAGTTGATGTATTTTTCTTTTTAGTATTGCTTTTATTGTATATTATATTTTGTTTAAAAATATTTTGAGGATTAAAAAAAGCAGACAAGATTTATTCTTCTTCTGCTTCCTTTCATTTCAATTTGTGTATTATTTGTGTTTTATTGTAACTTTTTTTGTATTTTAAAATTAAATAAATAATTTTTATTGGAATTTGAATCATTTTAGTTCTGGGATGGATCGAGGAAGTTCAACCATTAAGAAGTGTAATTTGTCCTGATTCAAGTTTTTCATTATATTCATTTAATAATAATCATTTGGACAGCAGACCTGACCTTTTACTAGAAGTTCAACTATTAATTTATAGAATTCAAGCAATGGGTTTATTAGTAACGTTTCTATGGATACAACACAGTAATCTAGTCTGTCCAAGATTTCATTTTCCTTGGAGCTAGAATCAACCTCAGTGGGGCATCGGCACCCGAGATCAAGAGGTGAATCACACTCAGCAGGACTGCAATGCAAGGAATGGAAAAGATCTGGAAGAGCAAGGATATTAGCATTGCAACAAAAGTCAGATTGGTCAACGCAATTGTCTTCCCTATAATGATGTATGGTTGCGAAAGTTGGATGCTTAGAAAAGAGAAAAGAAAAGTCGAAGCATTCGAACTTTGGTGTTGGAGGAGAATGCTAAGAATACCTTGGACTGCCATGATGATGAACAAGGTAGTTTTGGACCGCGTCAAACCGATAATGTCATTATTGGGCAAAATAACCAAACAGCAGCTCTCATATCTTGGCCACGTGATGCGCACTGATTCTTTAGAAGTGATGCTTGGAAAAGTCAGTGGAAAAAGAAGACAAGGCCACCAAAGAACAAGATGGCTCGACATCATGACAACAATGACTATGCCAATTGCGGAATTGAAAGAATTGGTTAAAGACAGGAAGGCGTGGAGTATGAAGATTCATAAAATGACCAAAAGTCGTTTACGACTGATCGGAAAATCATCATCATCATATGTATACAGTCACATATAGTTATAAAAGGAAAAGAGTTGTGTTACGGATTAAACCTTACTTTCCGCTCGAGTTGGTTTTTTGTTTCTCTTTGGATCGAATGCTGGAGTGAAAGACACGACAGAGGTACTTGAAATTCCAAACCCACTTTAATTAATCATAAGGTTAAAAGTCACAGAATACATTTGTTATATTTTATAAGCTATATGATCTATATGATATATATATGATCTCATATGAGAAGACAGAGAGAGAAAGAAAGAAAGATAGGAGAACAAAGAGAACATGAATGTGCATTCAATGGAGACAGCATACAACCTGATAGGCTTTTTTCCCCGTAGCCTGCTCCTTGCGTTGACTGCTGGAGAAGGAAAAACTCATTCTTTTATTCTTTCGTAGGGCGTTGCCTGCCTTAACCAATAAGAAAAGTTTCTGCTTTAAGGACTGTTGCCTCCTTTACTGCCAGAAAGCCCCTCAGGGGGGTTTCAGCTTACTCTGACCTTCGCAGGTTTGAGAGGGGGAAGGGCACTGACACATTGATGACTAAAACTACATATAATGTTGAGTATTTATAAACACACACACACTATTAAACCATTAAGTGACCAATTAGTGTAACTGGACATTAAATTACATTAAAAAATCCTACACTACACACATAGATCAGAACAGTTCTGATACTTTTCTGACTGAGCAAACATCCAGGGTAAGAAAGGAGGCTTTCAGTAGATTTCCTCACAACTATATATCTTCAAAGTCGTAAAACTGACAAGACAAACAGGCACCAGGTTCTCCCAAGCCACTCAGAGGCCAGGACAGATCTGTGTTCATGCTTAAAATCCTGTGTCTTTTAAAAACCCCTTCAAGATAAATGCAAAAAAATATTTTTATTTCATAACAAACCCCCTTTGGACCTCATTATCTGAGGTCCATCCAAAAGAAATAAAATCACACACCTAACAACGTAGCTAAACACATATATACACAATATTCATCAGTTTTTTCAAAATCCTCCAAGTTATAGTTTTTTTAACAAAAGCAGTTGCCGCATCACTTCAGGATCCCTTTTTTTCCAGGGTGGACGTGATAAGTCTAACCGTCAAAGACCTTAAACAAGGCACGCAGCAGCACCCGCAAGTTATAAGTATGCCTAAGAAAATAGCCAATGATACCATTATAGATACAAACACCTGTTTCCAGGGACCAAAGATCTTTATCAGCCAATCGTCCAGTGGGTCGTCCAGACCCGAATGAATTTATTAATATGCAAATTGTAGAATATAAGGAAATATATGCAAACTATGAACAATAATAATAGTAAGCGCTTAGGATATTGCAGAATTATGAACCTTAAGTTCCCAAGTTCCTCCTCCAGCAGCAAGGCAGTTGTCTCCCTTGAACACACAAAAATAGAGAAAGAACACAAGATTTATATCACCATCACAGAAACATTAATATACTTTTTGAATGTGCCACACGTACTCAGGGGCATTCCCCTGGCGTTGCTCGGGAATGTCCTCCTATGTCCCCGAGTTTTCTTCGTGTTATGTGAAACTCTAATATGTAATGTTTTTATCTTTCTAGGTGTCTGTTCTATGTGTGGATATTCCAGCACCGAGTGGCCCCATTAAACAGAGTCTTTCTGGGCCCGCACGCAACTATACTCGGCTACTTTGGTCTACCAAGGCATGAGAGTTCGAATGCGACCTCTTCTTGTCGTCCAGCCCAATCCTTTAGCTCCTTCCTGGTTCACGGGCTGGAGCACACTGAACCGTGTGGATCCCCTGGCATTGACACGCACTGCCTGTGGTGTGCGTTCAGCGACCCCACACGGGTCCTTACTGACCAGGGCTGTCTGGTCTTGCCTCCCCTGGACTCCGTTGAGAAAACCCCCTCATCTGGAGCATTTCCAGGAACCACCTATCATAAACAGAATGTGCCACAGCAAACAACACCCAATCAATTATAAATCAGTAGTACAAAGAATGAATCATGCATGTTAGTTGGGTTTGGAAGAGGCTTAATCTTCATTAGGGTTAGTTATGAGTAGTTTTTAAGGCGGTTCATACTTACAAAAATACTGTACCTTTTCACTCAGCTTATAGCAGAAATTACACACATAAAAGTAATATAGCAAGTGGCGGCAGAGCATAATTCAAAAAACATTGTACACCTGTGGTTCTATACACCTTTTTCCTGAGTCAGTAAGTCACATGTCGTCTCGTCAAGTCAATTGCTATAAATCTCCAGAACCATCATATTTCTAAACACCCTCTGATCAGGTCCACTTCAAGTTTGAGTGGTTTGAGCCTGCAGGCCAGGAAACATTTCCAAGGGGCGTCCCCCATCCTGCTTCACACACATTTCACAGAGGAAAAAAAACAAACAGTGTTGTTAATTGCTCATTTGAAATATGCTTGCATCAATACTCCTTCCTCCATGACATGATTAAAGAAAATAAAACGTTCAAGACCGATGCCGCCTCAATATCAACGCAAGTGAACTTTGTTTATAACGCCAATTTATCAGTTATCCTTATTATTCTTTGTATACTAAAATGTATTTACCATCTTTTAGTTAATTAGTTATTTCTAGGAACATTTGTCAACCTAGTTGTTTCTAGGAAACATTTACAATCTAGTTATTTTCTAGGAAACATTTACAATCTAGTTATTTCTAATTAGTTATTTCTAGGGACCAATTCCAACCTCTCTATTTTTAGAAACATCTGTCAACCTCTTAACCCCCTTTTGAAACAAAACTCTACCTTGTTTCAATTATGCCAAAGTTATTTGGTTATTAAATTGGAAATTGTGTCTAAATTTACCATCCTTTAACCTGAGCACTATTGTCAGATGTTTCCTAAACCTCAGCCTATTGCCACCCCTAATTTGGTTTTCACAACCATATAGCTAACTGTAATCTACGATATCATCTCATTTTCTTTAAGGTTATAATCATTTACCAAAATGTACCCCTTGTGACACATCAGATTTCCAACATGCACTCCGCCAAGGATAACTGCTGCCCTCTATTCAGTCTTATTAAAACCTCGTATGAACGTTTATGGAGACACAAATTTTAACCTGCAAAAACAAAAATATGAAAGTTAACTCGTTTTAGGGTTAGGAGCTAGGATCATTTCCCTTGCTTTCCTTAAGCTTCACCACAGAGTTACAGGAACCAGAAGAAGCAAGTCGTCAGATCCACCTGAGCACAGTATAACTGAGAATCATGAGGCCCGCGCTAGCAGGCCCTAAATGTGTCTATGTGTAATTTATCATAGCAACTGTAGTTTTGATCCCGGATACTAAGATCAATAACAGATCCTCACAGATCAATATGGGGTGCGGCCTTTGCTGGTATGGGTGACTTCAGGACAATTTGTTCTCTTGTCTGTTCGGAGAACGTGTTCAGCTTTCTCTTGTTCCAGCCCCCAGTGAGACGTTCACTGGGTTCTGATTCTCGTCAGGATCCCCCCAAATCCGGACCATATGTTCTGGCCATTTGTGTCTGATGACCATGTTTTGACAGTTCTTTGAGAAAGTATTTGCCTCTGCTCGGCTGAAAGTTTCTGTGGACAGTCTTTTGTTCTTTTGGTGCCTTTGTTGTTTTCAGTCGTTCCTTGCGTAAGCCCCTCAAAAGTTCTTTGAGCAGGGTTGCATATGAGTCCAGCCATGTTGTTGTTTTTCCCAGTGAAGTCACAGTGAGTCAGTTTCTGGACACACCTTCATATTAAATCTGATCCGATCTGATCAATAACCACAGTAGCCGAGATTCAAAAGTCAGATGCTGCATGTGTTTTGACAGAGGCCTATCTTAATGCATATTTACCATTATGTGTTCTGTAAAGATGAGGTGGGATTCATAAGACTCACTTTTGCCGTTCCACCAACACTGTTCAATGAGGCTTATTAAAAAAATTAAAAAAGATTAAAAAATCATTAACAGACCAAGATCAAATTAATTTTCTGTTAACCAGCTTTATTATAGATCCTTCGACAGAGACATCTTTAATCTGATCTGCACAACAGATCCAAAACATTAGTTTACCTAAAAGTGAAATAATTCAATTTACCCTGAAACCAAGAAATACTGTGGCCTACTTTTATTTTAGAAAATATAATTTACTGTTTTCTAAGACCCTCTTGCTAGTATACAATCTATGATAATTAGCCAATTCTTTGAGCCTTCTAAGATCTGCCTTCTTGTTGGATTTATTTATGTATCGTGTATATTTTCATGTCTAAACGGCACCGCTAGATGCCCTCCTAAATTGTCAATTTGAAATTATTAAGCTCAGTGGCTCATTTATTCAAAGTAAAAAATATGGGCTCGTTCATTTTGGCCTGTTGTTCCAGGTATAACCAGGGTTGTCAAACTCATTTTGATCTGGGGGCCGCATACAGCTTAATCTGATCTCAAGGGGGTCAGACCAGAATACTCATTCCAAGAGTCCACTTTTGTCTTTGTATTAGTGCAAAGAATAAAGAAATTATAAAAATATTAACATTAAATTAATTGTCCTTTTACATTTTTACTCAGTTTAACATTTAAGTGCATTACATGTTAAAAAAACTGATCAGTGATTGCACGTTTTAAAACATTTATTCAACAAACTGTTTTGTTAAATACCCTGATGCATGCTCAATAATCCAGGTATAGAAATCTAAAAAAGCTAAATCTGGGCCTCTGGACATAAAAAAACAGTTCTGTTAAAACCCTTTCCTGCATGTTAAAAGTGCATCAAAATTTAGAAATGAATGAATTTTAAATCCATTTTCCACATCTAGGAAGCAACTGTGAACCCATAAATTGAGCTTCGAGCGTAGCTGTTTTATTAATGTTTGTTAGTGAAAACTTGCTCACAGGTAGGTAGTCCCAAACATGGACATTTTTGCAGCCAGTGCTGTCAGTTTAGGATAGTAGTAAGAGATACTTGTAAAATGTTTCCAAGCCCACAGAGGCAAATTTGTCCTTCAATTCTACATCACATTGCAAATAAATGATTTCAACATGTCAACCGCACATCAGAAGCTCTGATGGTGAGAGAAAAACTGCTAATTCTGTCTCAAGTTTGCCTTTGTGGCGGTGCTGACACGACTGTGGCTTCGTGCACTCGGCCCATCTTGTGTGCGTAATTTTAATCATGTGCCCTGTCAATAAAGATATATTCTATTCTTCTAAAGACCTGAAATCGCTTCTCAAACTCCCTCACAACCCTGAAATCTTGTTTTTGTGCTGTTTCACATCAGGATGAACGCTTGCTGAGCACATGAAGACAGGGAAAATGAGCAGAGCCTCCGTTTGCTATCTGTTGCACAAAACACAGCGCTCTATAGCGGACAACATAGGAACTGCAGATCTTTAAGAAAATAGCGTTTATTTTTTTATTATTATTTTTTTAATAATTCAGATTCATCTGCGGACCGACTAAAACCCCCTGGCGGGCCGGATGCGGCCCGGGTCTTTGACACCCCTTAGTCGATTTTTAAAATCCAATTCTCCACTTATTATAAATTGAGATTCAATTTATGTCCTCAATAGATTAAAATTAAAGGTGTATTTATTCAGGACCTGATGTGAGGGCTACTCCCTCTCCAGCACTTTGAGATTTTTATAAATGAAAAGTGCGTTATAAATTGAATTCATTACTATTATTATCATTATTTATTATTCTTCAAACCCCAATCTGTCCTCTTATTTTATGCATCTGACTCCAAATAGTTATTTAAATCTGTACCTACATCCTTTTGCTTTTATTAGCTGTTTCAGAACGAATAACCCAACTGGATGACTAAATTAAATTACAAATATAAGTGACTCCTATCTGTTTTGGTTTCTCTAGAAATTATTATGCTCCTGTCTGCAGTACCTTTTTTCGTCCATCAGGGGTCTCCATTATACTCAGGCTCAGTGTTTGCCAGGTGTACGATAATTAGCGTATTTGTACGATAATTTTGCCCTCTGTACGATCAATAATCCCGAAAAAGGCCAAAAATACAATAATTTTGCCATTCTGTGAACGTGTAGTTGTGATCGGTTTTCATCAGCCTGTCGCAACTGTCTGCCGGGGTTTATTGTGAACCCTGAAGTCGTCTTGGAATTCCAGCTAATCGTGCTTTTCCAAATGTGACAGAAGACTTTCTGTAGGGCTCATTAGTTGCCACCAGACAATAATGCGTATTAATGTCTATGGTTCCCCCCAGTACTGACGCCACAAAGCTGTGTGATGGGGATTTTAAACCCCTGTTACCTTAATAAAAACCACACAAAGATAAACAAGAGAACAGTGTTAAATCAGACAAACAACTTTGCAAAGGGGAAGGGCTTTTAATGTCTTGAAACTTAGTTTGGTCTCAAATACATTGTCCTGCACAATTCCAAATTGTACTGGACATGACAAGCTATTTAAACAAGAAGCAGGTGGAGTTTGACAAGCTCTGACGTCTTACAGATAAAACAAACAAGTCATGGTTCTGATCAAACAAGAACATCTAGTCCAAACATTTGTCAAGGCTAGAAGACTGTCTTTTCTGTATCAAGAGAAAAGCAAACAACATGTTTGTACTATCAAATATAAGTGTTTAAAGGGAACAGAGAATATTTGATATAAGTGAGCTGGGTTATAATTATTGGGTCAGAGTAATTAGTTTTAGATGATAAATATTGAACATCTCCATCATTTCATCCTCTTTATCATATATAAACTGATCATTATCAATCAGGTGAGCGGTGCGGAAAACAACCCCTGAGGCCGAATTTCTAATTTAGAGGCAAAAACTCACACCACCGTCCCGTGCCTCCACAGTAACGCCCTGAACATGCAGAATCACCTTTTTAGGATGGTTTGAGAGATTATAAAGTTTTGGAGAACTCTGTTGATTGTCATATTTCATGACTTATTTCAATGTTTGAGAGAAATAAAGATTTTGAGGAGAATTTTGCAATGAGTATGGTCTCACTTTATGGCTTATGTCAAAAGTTTTAAAAGGAATAATATATTTAGCAGGGATTAGTCTATTTACCCACAAAAACTAAGCTTTTTCCAAAGAAATAGAACTTTTGAGAAGAAACATATATATATAAAAAGAACTAATCTATTTGTGTTAAACAAATAAAAGAAATAAGCTATTTAATTTGTTTTAAAATAAAAAGAACCAATCTAATTTGTCTTAACCAAAGAACCAATCTAATTTGTTTTAACCAAAAAAGAACCAATCTAATTTGTCTTAAACAATTAAATAGAACTCATACACTTTCAAAGATGTGGGAAATAATTCTCAAACACACAACAAAATAGCCCTTTATGGGCACAAAAATAAAATAAACTTTCAGTTGGTTTGAAACTTCTGTGATATCAACTAATGTCCAGGAAAGCGAAAACAACCGGTTTGAACTTAAAAAATGAAATAGATCAAACATTCTTCTTCACAGCATCCATCTTTTTTTTTTTTTTTTTTTTTTTTTGTGGGAGGGTAAGTTCAGTGTCTTTCCTGGGGAGGGAGTGTCCCGTTGTCAGAACACGTTCTTTCTGTTCCTTGGGGATTTGTTTGTGGCAGAAATTGTTGGGCACAAGTCCATTTCATCTGGGGGGGGAAAGTTCTTTGTGTGTGGAATAAGTGCAGTTTTTCATTGTTGGGCACAAGTCCATTTCATCTGGGGGGGGAAAGTTCTTTGTGTGTGGAATAAGTCCAGTTTTTCATGCGGGAAAGCTTTTGCTTACGAGATCAGTCCAGTTCTGCTTGGGGAAAAGCTTATGTCTGTGGAATAAGTTCATTTCATTCTGGGGGGGGGGAAGAGTCTTTTTTCTTCTGGGGGGGAGCTTTTGTTCAAGTCTTTTTCTTCTGTGAGTTTCTGTGCGGGTCTTTTTCTTCTTGGGGAGAGCTTTTTGTTCAAGTCTTTTTCTTCTTGGGTTTTTGTCAAAGTTCATTCTTTTCTTTGGGGAGAGCTTTTTGTGTGCCTTGTGGGTGGAGGGCATCAGGCAGTTTGATGGCTTCAGTCTAGTCCAGCTGTCTGTTGTTTAGTCTATTCAGGCATGAATTGCGGGCACAGTAGCAGGTCGCAAACCTGAATTGTGTGTGGCATAGTGTAGTCAAGCCACATGTCTTGACAAAGTGGAGAGATTTGCTCTGACCAGATCCATCTCAAAATCTGGCTCAGCGATCGTTCCAAACTTCCTTTTCAGGGGAGCACCGGTCACTCAGATGTAACAGAGGCTGCTTTTTCTCTCGAGAAGATGACGCGTCCTTTCCACCACCTGTTGGGGTCCCGTTCACCCTCGTTTTCAGCCGTCCCTAGCAGGACCTCGAGTCAAGGCGGGATTCACTGGCATCACTGGCAACTCCCCCTGAAGGAGTTCCGGAAACCTGTAGTCTTTTTAGAGGAGAACTGGACACCAAAAAACTTGCAAATTGTCAAATAAAACTAAGGCCTTTTGATCCCATGAGCCATTTGTGGTCTGGGGAAGGTCAAACTGTGGGTAACTCCTTAGTGAGTCAAATCTGTTAACTTAAACTAAATTCTGTAATTGGCTATAATAATAATTGTTTCTTTAAACTTAAAATAAAATTCCATTCTTACTATCTAAAACATTTGTATTTAATGGCAAAAAACAACACAACAACAAATGATTTCATTCTTCAGTGAAAATGAGTAATCACTCACTCTGATTTGAGGTTATTTTAATTAGTAAGTTATTCTTAATTAGCATGATCATCAAAATGAGTAGCAGGAGACGGAGACGTTTTATACTCACCTAAAATACTTTACCTTTTTCATAGTCTGTAGAAAAAGTCTAAACATACATACAGACATAGACAGACATATACGTACAGACAGACATACATACATATAGACACACATACACATACAGGTGACCCCCGACCTACGACCCCATCGACCTGCGAACCACGGGACCTACGAACATATCATATTTAATAAAAATATGAAATTACTGTATTAAAAAAAAAAAAAATTTTTTTTTTTTTTTTGTGTTTTTGTGTTTAAATGTTCTTAATTTCATGTTCTGGTTGTTTTAAAGGCTTTATAAATAATAATTATGATAAAAAAGATCATTTCTGATCATTTTTGAGCAATTTCTGAGCAATCTTGGGCAACAGGAAGTAGGTCTTCAGTTTACACGGTCACAAATTAATGTAGAACACCGGACGGCGGACGCCATTTTAGGTTCAGTCACTGGGGTCTCCGGTCACAGAACACCGGACGCCATTTTAGGTTAGCTGCCCGGGAGCCAGCCGAAGACTGGTGACCAGGATGGCTTCATATGGATTAATTACGAGCTGGAAACGTCTCTGTGAACTTTGTGGATGTCTCAGGCAGCAGCGGATTTATCGCCGATCGTGCCAGGCCGCCGTGCGAACACCTCCGGCCGGCCTGGCTACACCTCCGGCCTGGCTAGCTCCAGAAGCTAACACGGGAGCTAACACGGTAGCCGGCCGAAGACTGGTGACCAGGATGGCTTCATATGGATTAATTACGAGCTGGAAACGTCTCTGTGAGCTCTGTGGACGTCTCAGGCTGGAGCAGGAGCTACAGATTGATCGCGCCGCCGCTCCAACACCAGCTCATGGCTTGGCTAGCAGAAGCTAGCCAGCTAGCTAACACAGGTCTGGAGCAGCTGCGGTGGTTCACTGGCCGGCCGCCGCGCTGCTCGGCCCCGACAACAATCAACGCATGGCAACCTAAGATGTCGGCTTTGACCATCTCAAAGTAAGAAAATATATTTTTATTTATTCTGTAAATGTGAATAGCAATGTTTAACATTACAGTACACTACTGTACATTTAATGTGTGTGCGCGCTCCGTTAGCATGATAAATAAAGGTTGAATGAATGAATGAATGAATAAATTTTTTTTTTAAATATAATTTTCACCCCCTACCTACGAACGGATCGAGCTGCGAACCGTTCTTAGGTCCCTAACTCGTTCGTAAATCGGGGGTTTCCTGTATACATATAGACAGACATACAGTCGTATAGACAGACATATGTGGTTCATGTTCTCAAAATAAGTCCAGTCTATAGTCAGGGTCAGTCGTGTTTTAAAAATATAGAACCACCACATTTCAAAATCAACCTTTCAAATCGACCTTTTGAATAGATCCAAAACTCCAGGGCGTCCCCCATCTTTTTTTTCTCTTTGGATCTGTTAAAAATAAATACCTGTTAATTAAACGACATATACCAAAGAAATGTGGTTTGTAGGTTTATCTGATTCATCCTACAGTACAACGTGCTTCTTAAATTATCCTTTAAATGGCTATGCTTTTGAATATAAAAATCTAAAAAGTTATTTTTTGTATAACTGATGAACTAATCAATGAATGAATGAGCTGTTTCCCTTTATGAGCCATCATCAATATTATTAGTGATACATTCTTTATTATTATTAGTTATTTCTAGGAACACCTCCTAATATTCCCTTATTGCATTATTATATATCGCCACTGAGTGTCAGTCAGGCTCCCTCACTCAGTCTTTAAGCCTTGATTAAAAACCCACTTACATTCTTTCAACTTTAACATGATGTGAGTTGTTTTGATCCTCTCTGTAATATACACCGTTCACTATATTAGCTAGTTTCTGTTGCTTTTTCTATATAATTTGTTTTCGTTTTTGTTTTGTTTTTCCTCTCGTTTCACTGTCTGCTTGGCTTGTTTCTATCGTACAGAACCTTGGTTGGCCCGCGTCAGCCTAAGTGCTCTATAAATAAAGTGGTATGGTATAAATAATCTAAGATTTAAAGCATAAAGCTATAAAAATTGTTCTAAAAATCTCTTAATCAATTCCTTTGTGGAAAACCAGACCAACCAAAATGCATTCCCGTCAAGGATAATCTGCTATCCTTCCTTCAGCTCCACAAAACATTGAATGTCTGTGGAGACACAATTTTAATCTGCAAAAAACAAAAAATATAAATATTTACTTGTTTCAGGGTTATGAGCTGGGATTATCTCTGTTTCATCACGGAGTTACAGGAAACGGAAAAATAAGTCGTCAGACCCACATAGTACAATATAAACTACAAATTCTGTGGCCTTGCTTGTCTAGCAAGCCATATCATGAGAATGTGTTTCATTAAATAAAATTAATCATAGCAGACTGCAGTTTTGAAACACGATACCAGGATCATTGACAGATCTTCACAGATCCATACGGGGGCATGACCTTCAGCTGGACAGTTGGCGTGGGTGACTTCAGGACCTGTTCTCATTTTCTTGTTGGAGAATGTGCTCAGACCACTCTTGTCAGAGCATCCAGTGACCGCATATTCTGGTCATGTGTGTTTGATGACCTTTGATGACCTTTTTGACAAAACCTTTGCCTTTGCTTTGCTGACAGTCTCTCATCTTAACTTTGTGGACAGTCTTTGTGGACAGTCCTTTGCTTGGATAAAAGTCCAGCGCCCTCGTTCAGTGCCATTGTTTTTAAACCCCTCGAATGTTTATTTTGAGCAGGGTAGCCTGGGAGTCCAGCCTTGGTGTTCTCGGTGAAGTCAGTGAGCCAGTTCCGGACATGCCCTAAATATTGAATCTGATCCGATCCAATCAATAACCACAGTAGTTTGTGATTCAAAAATTCAGACGTTGCATGTGTTCTTTGACATGACCCTATCTTAATATATGTACTAACTATGTGTTCTGCAAAGTGTCGTGAGGTCCTTCAGACTTACGTTTTCCTGCTTCCACAAACATCGCGAGGCTGCTTCTAAAATAAATAAAAAATGAGAAAATAGAAAAATGTAAAAATCCTTAACAAACCAGGTTCAAAGTAATCATGTTATTTCTATAAGCAATTACCTTGAATAGAGCCACCTCTGCAAGTCTGGTTTGCACAATGGAATTTTAAAATGTTCATTTACATAAAAGTGAATTTTCAACAGAGGCATCCTTTTAATCTGATCTGCATAACAGATCTAAAATCATTAATTTACGTATGAGTAAAATTGTCAATTTAACCTGAAACTAGAAATTTTACCACTTTTCAGTGGTTTACCTATCAAAAGTTAAAGCATGGGCTGGGTGATTTTGCCTAGATCCAAATTATGTCCTAAATAGAAAAGTATTGATTAAAAAATAAAAAAAATGTGTATTCAGTCAAGGCGTGTCTGTGAGTGGTACTTCCCGTTTTAATATTCCATATTATTATTACTGTATACACAGCCCCAATCTGTTTGAATAAAAACAACTCTTACTGCTGTCAAAGCCTATGCATTGTATGGTCAAATGATATGTTATTCTAATTCCTGTTCAAATGTACCAGACCTCTTTTTGTCTCTAATGGTCATAATTTATGCGAAACAATATCAAAATTAGGCTTTAACAGTGAAATGTGTCTTTCACTCCTGGCGAGTTGGCTGGATTCTTGTGCGTATTTAACCTACTTGCTGAAAAGTTACTTCTAACAAAGCATTTTTATCATTAATCATTACAGTCACATTATATAACTCATTAAAGGAAACAGCTCTTAAAATCTACTTAACTGTGCAACAGCTCTTTAAAATTGATAAAACATTTTCAATGTATGCAAAAATCGTTTTAAAATGATGAATTTAAACTGAGCGTTTCAACTTACAATCCAGTCAAGTCTCTATTTGACAAGAATATATATATTTTTTTATTCTTTATAAGTGTCAAAGTTTTATCAATTTAGTTAAACTTTTAAAAGACAGAATTTACTGGCAAGTCTAAAAATAAATTTCTGCTAAATTTTTCTAAGACTTGTTATCCTAAAATGCCTAAACTTAATTTTGATCTGATTATGGTTGTTAATTTAAATTAACAAGCTTATCATAAAAGTTTAAATAGTCAATAATTGTAATTCAATGTAGTATACCGGTAATACTTTCTCTACTTCCCATTTGTTTTGCATTAAATCCAAATATATTTCGTGTTTTATCAACATCCTATGCGACTGCTATAAAAACATAAAGTCGCTTATTTGGGCTTGTTATTCATTTCACTTTAGTCTTCGTCTAGTGACAAGACCACGCTAAAATTAGCTCCAATAAGTGGGGAAATATGGGGAAATAATACAATTAAAAAATGGGAGAAAAGGGTGCACACTTAGCATGGTTAGCTGTCCAATTTTCAGTTTATTTTTACTAAGTTGTACGCAGCTTTCACGAATTTCTTTAATGTTTTGATTGCCAATTGTCGTCATCACTCTTCGTCTAAAATTCAGATCTCAAATGAGTCCCAGAGGTTTAATGGGATTAATCTGTATAAATATGCAAAATGTAACTTTATTTTTTAGAGTGGCTATGTTTTTCAAAGTGTTTAGCATAATTTTTGCCGTTTGTACGCAACGCCATAATAAGTGTATGTTCATACTGGTTAAAAACGGTCTTAGTTTTACACAAAGGGGTGGGTAGCCAGTTGGGCTCGTTTTGGGCTTGTTTTGGGCTGGTCGCTTGCTTCTGTCGCGAGATCTGGCAACACTGTATCAAAGTTCTCATGACAACAAGGCTTCCTGAATTCCGCTCTGAAACCAATGCTGTATCTCTGACTTTTCACTGCAGTGAGTCAACCCAAATCCAAGCCGGCACAGTGGTGGTGGGGGGAGGGAGAGGGGATGAGGGGTGGGGGAGGAGGGGGGAGGGAGGTTGTTAGTTTCTGCTCTGAAACTAACATTTTATAATGAAGGATAAAACAGCTGAAACTGTTTGTTTTGTCACTTAGCAAAATAACTCATGATCCACTAAATTATTTTTTGTAAACCTTCAAAAGTAATGAATGGTTTGACATCTACAATTATTTAACTTCTGTAGCAAACCCAATGATCCAAGTTTGCCTTTGCCAAGTTTATCTGGAGGAGGTGCAGACGCAGCTGCACTCATCTCAAGGCCATACTGTACTTGTTTTAAAATAAAATAAAAACTTATCAGACGTTTTGCCTCTCTGATCCATTCAGTCATGATTTTCTATTGACTAAAGGTCTATCTTTCTCTCTATTTTGCCTTCAGACGGACAACCTTTTGTGCAAAGTATTTCTTAATACATGTGAGCAAATAATATCAAACTGGAAAACCTTTTAGATCCAGTAATCACACTCAGAGCAGTTAAACACAGAAAACGCTGCAGGCAGGTTCAGCACGGTGGGGGGGGTGGGGGGGTGAGAAAGGCCCACAGATAAGGAGCCAGCTGCCTACACACACAAGGAAATGGGAGGAAGAAAAAGTGTTTTTGGCTGCCCTCGCTTATAAATCACAGAAATCTTGGTTCTGCCAACTAGCGTGTACGCAAAATTCGCCTAGTTATCGAAAAGCAGACACCTCATTCATAATTTCAAATCATCGGCTCAGGGTGATAGTTCCTGTTACTGTACTCAAATTGTTTTAAAAACGACATATCAACAAACACTATTTAACACTCACATTTCTTGCTGACCTGTGTGGATGTCTGGAAATCTCCGCCAACCCGACCCTGATCGCACCAGATGGACCGGCCAGAGACAAACCCAATCACTGGACTTTCTGCCATATTTACCGTGCCTCGCAGCTGCGCTCCGTTCAGAGGCCATCAGGAGCAGGTGTGGGGAGAAAGAGTTTTCGGCACCATAATGATGGGGATTTTAAACCCCTGTTACCTTAATAAAAACCACACAAAGATAAACAAGAGAACAGTGTTAAATCAGACAAACAACTTTGCAAAGGGGAAGGGCTTTTAATGTCTTTTGAAACTTAGTTTGGTCTCAAATACATTGTCCTGCACAATTCCAAATTGTACTGGACATGACAAGCTATTTAAACAAGAAGCAGGTGGAGTTTGACAAGCTCTGACGTCTTACAGATAAAACAAACAAGTCATGGTTCTGATCAAACAAGAACATCTAGTCCAAACATTTGTCAAGGCTAGAAGACTGTCTTTTCTGTATCAAGAGAAAAGCAAACAACATGTTTGTACTATCAAATATAAGTGTTTAAAGGGAACAGAGAATATTTGATATAAGTGAGCTGGGTTATAATTATTGGGTCAGAGTAATTAGTTTTAGATGATAAATATTGAACATCTCCATCACTGTGAGTGCCTGTTAAACGCTACAGTATTCAACAATAGAGTGACTATCGAGCATACTTATTTTGTTTATGATGGGTGTACGATAATCCTACATTTCTCACCTGGCAACCCTGCTCAGGCTATACACGAAACGACTGTGTCTTTTGAATCCCCATAGTTGCCAAGTCCGCTTATTTCAAGCGGCATTGGGCTTGTTTTCCCCTGGAGTCGCTTTCAAATTTGATCAGCCGCTTGTGGCGGGTTTTTATTTTTGCTTCTCGCGGACATTGAGTCGCTTATTTGTGCTTGTTTTGAAGGAGCTGATCGCTTCTTTCGGTCTAGAGATCTGGCAACCCTACTTTCGGTCAACGCTCACAAGACGTGTACATTCCCTGGAGCTATTCACAAAAGTACGTCTTCCAAATTGGTAATCCACTCTCTGCTTATCGTTTCTTTACACGACGTCACTCTGTATGCTTTGTTAAGCGAATCCGATGTGAGCTGTCTACCGTTATAAAATGTCTGCTGTTGGACAACCTATGCTATGCTAACGGGAGGTTCACTGCAATTTCCAACTTTCCCGTTTGTTTAAGTGTTATAACCTAAAATTATTGAGATAGAATGTCATATTCCTTTTTGATCAATCCTTCCAACTGTGAAGGTTCATTCGGCCCTAATTAATTTGTCTCGAACTGTCCGCAAATATTTTATTTGTTTATTCAAAAAAAACTGTACAGTCTTGAGGCCTTCTAGCCTGGTTAAAACCAGATCCCCGATCAGAGCTGAAGTTCTAATTTTTTCATTTCACCCACATTCACGCTGTAGAAAATTATCTAATCCTGTTATAATGAAGAAGTGTAAACTATTTTATGTAATGTTTATTCTGTGTTTCAGGAAACCAGCGCCAGCTACTGGGGAGGTGAAGACTAGTTTATTACTCTATTAAACTGCTGTATCTAAATAAAACTTTATTCTAATCTCGGCGCCTCAATGTTTGTTTCATATTTAATCCTCAGATAGCTTGTGAAAAGTTTAAGAAGAAAAAACCATCCATAAATATGTCATACAGGCTAAAAAACAGTAATCATTATTTTCCTCCCTCTGTTTTTGAATTCTTTAAAGTCCATGACTCACCATGTTTTCAAATTGCATCGCCATTATTTATTTGTTTATTTAAAAATAATACAGGAGCGTTTATTTATATTGTAGAGAAATAACGCTAAATGTGTTATTTCATGATTTATAGCAGATTTTTAGCAAAAGCTCCGGGAAGATCTGCCCCTCTCTTTTTTCTCTCCCCGTGGGTCGGGAGTTCAGAAAGGTAGCCGCGCAGCGGAGCTCTGAGCGCGCGTGCTCCCCGTGCTCCACGCAACAAGGCTGGACAGAACCGAGCCCTGAGTCAACGAAAAGAACTTCAAAGGTAACAGCAGAACGGGGATCCAGGGAGAAGACGAGAGAAGCCGCGTAGCTCTTGCTCCTCTCTGAGCAGAAGCTGAGAGGCTTTGAGAGCAACGAGCAACAGTCTGCAGCGGTGTTATATCTTATTAAAATGTCTATAAAATAAATAAAAAATAAAAACAGAGCACTGGTCCAGTTGTACATACAAATGCACCAAGAAATATGTAGTTTTAACTCCCATTTTTTTATTTTATTTTTTTTAAACCCTCGCCTGGCCCAAATGCAAAAATGAAAATAGATGAAATATTCTACTACAGTAATAGTTTATCATATTATTTTATCCTTTATTTTGTTCTTTATTTTAAAATTATCTCTTATTTTATTTGTTTGTGGGTTTGATTTTTCAATACCTTTATTCCTAGTGTATTATAACGTATTTTACGCACGGTAATATACATTACACCACCTCACCAGATCCCACCTCTACTTAATCATAAATCAAATTATAAGTAGATTTAATTGACACTGTTTTATAGTTAGCCACAAAACCTAACGAGACTTACAGTAAACTCAGTCTAGGGTTACAGGAGTGACGGCAAATATTTATTCTAAAACTTCACTCCCCCTCAGCCAGGTGGGCCCGTCGGACCACTGGATACGCGACCACTGCTTGTTTTTACTCTGGAATCTGGAGTCTTGGTTGGAAACTTATAATTCTACTTTTAATTTTAACGTTCCTTTTTTTCACACGTATTAACCCTGGAGTCTTAACACACTGAGTAAAATTTGCCTATAAATGTCCAGTTTCAGATTTTTTGTTGAAACAGGCAATCTGCTTACCTCTTATTGTGTAGACCGGTCTGTTATCAGCATGTTGGACTCTCTTCCACCCCTTCATCGTCCTTGTAGAAACATCTCAGTGGGACCTCCAATTTGTTGCGGATTAAACCTTACTTTCTGCTCGAGTTGTTTTTTTGTTTCTCTTTGGATCGAATGCTGGAGTAAAGACACGACAGGGGTACTTGAAATTCCAAACCCACTTTAATTAATCATAAGGTTAAAAGTCACAGAATACATTTGTTATATTTTATAAGATATATATATATATATATATATAAATATATATATATA
>JBBPBX010000548.1:88086-110010 GCA_038048925.1 Garcialebias charrua
AGAAGACAGAGAGAGAAAGAAAGAAAGATAGGAGAACAAAGAGAACATGAATACGCATCAGAGGTGGGGACTCGAGTCACATGACTTGGACTCGAGTCAGACTCGAGTCATTAAAATCACGACTTGAGACTTGACTTGAAAAAATGCTGAAAGACTCTGACTTGACTTAGACTTGGACGCCATTGACTTGGGACTTGACTTGACTTGAAGCTTTTTACTTGAAAAGACTTGATATTTTAGTCAAGTCAAAATTTTAAAACACGTTATAAAGTGGCCGCATTAATTATTTTCACTCATTCCGTATTAACAGTCAGGCGCAGACCGGGCACCCCACACTCCGTATATATGTGTGTGTGCGTAGCTTTGAAAAAAACAACGCAAGCTACAGCTGAGGGACCAGTATGCTTCCACAAGTAGTTTCTTTTGGGTACACAAGTTATGAGCATTCAAATAAAAAACGAACAGCTAAGTGTAAAACATGCAATAAGAAAATATCGGATGGAGATTCCACGACGTCCAACTTTGTCCGGCATTTGAAGCTTCACAAAGAGCGGTAAGTAGCACTTTTATTTTGTTGTGAGATGACTTTAGCTAACAGCTAACTTCGTGTTAGCATGTGTACTCCGGGCTACGTGTTAGCTCAGGAAACCGGTGGATAGTGAACTGTTTTGTCTGTTATAACTTTTCAAATGGCGGCGTGACGGTCGCATGTTGCACAGAACCCAAAAACATGTTTTTATCAATACTGATATGTGAGCAGCAGCAGCTAAAAGCTAAGCTAGTCTCCAAAGCGCGTTGTTTTCTCTTCAAAACGAGTGCTCATGACCGTCAGAATGTGACTGAACAAAGTTTCACAAGCGAAGAGAAAGACTAATTCGTCGGTGTGGACGTAGTTCGGTTTTGTTCAACTGCAGGCCTCATCTGCAGCGAGGTCCTACTCGGTTTCTTTATTTTGCAAAACGTGACAAAGTCGTTCTAACTAGCGGTGGGAACATCTAACTTGTTTAATCTGAAGAGTTTCCACTCGATAGAATATGATGAGAGTCAGAAGATGAAGAACAATAAAGTTTGAGCCAACGTGTTCCTGAATCTACGACGTACTGAAACAAACAGCCCCAGCGCTGCAGGTTTTTTTAATTCAAGATAAAACAAACAACAACAAAAAACACTGAATGAAAAGGCGCAGAAAGACGAAAATAGTCTTATCTGCCCCCTTGTTTAAAAAAATACAAAATAACTACAAACAAACAACAACCTTCACTTCACCTGCACCACACCTTCCCAACAACTTTGATTTAATCATCTTTTAAAACATATAAATAGTTTCAGAAATGTTTATGGTGATATCAAGTCAACACAATCCTGTTTCCCTTCAGGGTTTAATAACTTTTTTAACAAATTTTAATTGAATATTTGGGGGTATTTTTATTTTATTTTATTTTTTTATACATGACTTGTAAAATACTATGTTCAACCAAATCATAACATTTTAATAATTTCAATTGATGCAATATTTGTTGGGTGACCATAGCACTTCCTACTAATAATTCTTATAGCTCTTTAAAAAAAATAAAAACAGGGTTTGTGAGAATTAATGGGTTGAGAATTTTATGTTTGTTAGATGGTGAGCCCTACATGAATGGCTGTAATTTATTTTCTGACATTTGTTTACTTCTGACAGATTTGAAGAATACCAGATGAACAAGAGGATCACAAATGAACCTCAACAGCCTTCCATATCCCAGTTTCTGGACACTCGTGCTGGGCAGTACAGTATGACTCATCCACAGCAGAAAGCCATCACCAATGCCTTACTACGTGATTTGATCGTTGGTTGCAATCTGCCCCTGTCTATTGTGGAAAACAAGAGTTTTCGGCACTTTCTGACAGTAATGGACAACAAATACAGCCCAATATGTCGCCGAACAATTGCATCAAAAATAGAAGATCTTGCTGCTGAGAAACATTTGATGTTAAAAACTCAGCTGAGCCAGACTGATCATGTTTCAGTGACGGTGGACATTTGGTCAGACCGAAAGATGAGGGGTTTCCTTGGTGTCACTGTGCATTGGATAAAAAAAGAAGAGAGGCTAGAGCTAAAATCAAATCTGTTGGCCTTTGAGCGCTTCAAAGGCTCGCACACAGGTGAAAGAATCTGTGAAAAGTTTGAAGCTGTATGTGATGAATACAACATCAAAGATAAGCTAGATTATATTATAAGTGACAATGCTGCCAATATGTGAAAAGCATTTACTGTATGCTTTCCCACTGAGCAAAGTGAGGAACCTGATGATGATCATCATCTTGACGACCCAGAGCTCTGGCATGATTTAACCTTGGAAGATCAGGACACTGTCGGTGCTTCTATGGGAAAGAAACATCGCCTGCAATGTTTTGCTCACACACTTCAGCTAGTGGTGAGAGACGGCCTGGCAGACACAAAAGTGGCATCTCCTGCCCTTTCAAAGTTATCTAAGCTCAGCTCACTACTGCACACAAGCACAACATTGAAAGATGTGTTTGAAGCTGAATTTGGTGAACAGAAAAGCATCCCTGCTTCTGTAATCACAAGATGGAATTCAACAGTGAGACAAGTGAAGGCGCTTCTTCAATGTGAACATCTAAAACTCTGTGCTGTTCTTGAAAAGGCCGGGCACAAGGAGTTGTTATTCACAGCACGAGAGTGGAACTTGTTGAAGGAGATGGTGGACATCTTGAAGCCTTTTGAAGAAGCAACAGATTTGACACAAGGTGAGAAAATGGTCACAATCAGTGCTGTTGTTCCATCCGTGCTGTCCCTCAATCACCACCTTGAGAAACTGAAGCCTCAAGTCCGATTCCTGAATGGTCTGGTCAGGAGTCTCCAAGTATCTTTGAACAAACGATTTCTTGGAATCTTTATCAGTGTGCGAATGGCAAGAGCAGAAGAAGGGATTACTGCACCTTTTTCAGATCCAGTGTACCTCAAAGCAGCTGCTTTGGATCCAGCGTTTTCTCTGTTGTGGGTCGAACACCATGTGTTGGGAAGTGAAGACACGAAGACAGAGGTGACACAACAAGTTAAAGGTAAAGACTGTATTTGGTGTACATTTTCTGTGTTTTTATTTATTTACTGTCTAAAATTTTAATAAGGGCTCTTTTGCCGCTTTTAATTTGATGTTTTGTCAGAGCTGATCCTGGAAAATGCTGCCGATCTCGCAAAGTCAGCGCAACACGTGACTCCTGGTGATAATTATCAAAAGGACTGTGAAGATGGAGGACTGTTTGCTGCTTACTGCAAGAGACAGAAGAAGGATGTCCAGACCTGTCCAGCACTACAGCTAAGTCATTACCTCCATATTGCTGATGGACAAAACGCCCTCTTGTTCTGGGCAATGAACATGCACACGCTTCCTTCACTCTTTAATGTGGCTACCAGAGTTTTGGCAGTGCCTGCTTGCAGTGCTCCAGTGGAACGTGTCTTCAGCCATGGTGGCATCATTTTACGTCCTCATCGTGCACAAATGACAGACAGACTTTTGGCCAGTTTGGTCTTTTGCAAATGCAACGCAGAATAGTCAGAGTTTTCAGCTGTGTCGACAGGCCAGAATCAATCTTGATGAATGTGGTGGACTGCAAATGGTTTCAGACTATTTTTGGAACAGACGTGTTTTTGCGGGTTCGTCTACGAGAAAAAGAATCTCTGGATAATTTTTTGGGGTGTTTTTTTTTGGGTGTTGGGTGTTTCGGGTGTTATTTTGTGTAAGGTTTAGGCATGATTATATACTGTATTTAGAGATTCATCATCTCTGATCATATATATACTTTTGTTGCAATATAAATAGTGGTGCATGCATTGTGCTGTGTACCTAATTCAGTTTTAAATACTGTACTTTGTTTATTCAGCAAATGCTATGACTTTTTTTATTTAAATTTTATATACCGTATTTTCCGGTGTATAGGTCACACCTTATGTTTTTTCCAAGGCCTGCGACCTATACTCAGGTGCGACCTATATATGGCTTGTTATCACTTTCGGTGAAACAAATTTTTAAATCCAGCTCATTTCACAATTACGTTAATTTATTAAGGAAAAGTTCAGCTCAGACACATATTTGCTATAATTTTTATCAAACAAATAATTGTTTTTAAGTGTTAATCTTCTTTAAAGCCTTGCTGTGCACTCCTGTGGCAGACATTTGCAGCAGAGCTAAACGTAGGTGCGACCTATACACAGGTGCGACCTATATAGGGATTTTTCCAATCTATTGGTGATAATTGGACAATGCGACCTATAGTTGTTGGGAGTTGGGTATGTTTTTTATACGTTGTATTCAGCTGCACGTGTTCTATCATTTGAGATAAATACAGATTTTAAAAAGAACAAATGGTCTATTATTTACATTTTATGTATAATTGCAAATGTTAAAAAAAAAGGGGGGGGGAGAAAACGACTCGAAATGACTTGAAATTAAAAGTTCCTGACTTGAGACTTGACTTGACTTGGACCGTCGTTGACTTGAGACTTGACTTGACTTGGACCGTCTTGACTTGAGACTTGACTTGACTTGCAACAGAGTGACTTGGTCCCACCTCTGGGAACAATAGACAGGGAGATTGACAGATAGATGGTGTAGCATCTACAATACTGTATTGTGAACTCTGTACTGGTCCACTGTGGTGAAGATGGAGCTGAGCTGTAAGGCAAAACTCTGTTCATCAGTCAGTCTACATTGCTACCCTCACCTATGGCCACAAATTCTGGGTAGTGACTGAAAGAACAAGATACAGGTGATCAAAATGGATTTTCTCTGCAGGATTCCTTAGAGATATGATGCAAAGTTCAATTATCCGATAGAGATTCGGAGTAGAACCACTACTCCAACACATTGAGAGGAGCCAGTTGAGATGATTTGGACATCTGGTAAAGATGCCCCCTGGGTGCCTCCTTATGGAGGTGCTCCAGGCATGTCTGACTGGGAAGAGACCCATGGGTAGACCCAGGACACACTGGAGAGACTCTTTATTTCATTTGGCATGGGAATGCCTTGTGATCCTCTCAGACGAGCTGGATGAGGTGGTTGTGGAAAGAGATGTCTGGACCTCCCTACTCAATCTGCTGCCCCCCGTGACCCAAGTTTATAACAAGCAGAAAATGATGGATGGATGGATGGATGGATGGACCATTTTTATTCCTCTTCACAATTATGCACTACTTTCTGTTGGTCTAGTACATAAAATCCCAGGAAAAATACTTTGTAGTTTGTGGTTGCAAACTGGAAAAATTCAAGGAGTATGAATACTTTGTCAAGGCACTGCAGCGGTTATGTGTTCTCTCTGTAGGAAACTTGGCACTCAATTCTGTATAATAAAATTTATTTGACATAAGGAGGGAAATCTGTAGGAAAATAGAGCACACACCTTATTTAACAATTATTTATTTGGTAGTTTAAAAGCATGTAGAACCACAAATATTGAGTATAAATATCTATTTGTTCCAGATACTATTGTATGAGGAATGCACACTTCAGCTTGCCTTTTTTGTTTGGAAAAACAAGCAGCAGGTCAGCAGCTGTGGCTTTAAAATTTAAAGTATTTCCTCTCTTTATTTTCAACACCCTGAATGCTGTACACCAGGATGTGAAAGCGACATAGAAACTTTGTGTTTATGCTAAGATGGGAATGTGAAATAGTTTCATGTCTGCAGATGTGTCCTCCTTGCATTAATTTAGATGCCTTTGTGCTTGCTGTAGGACGGCGAGGAGCTGAAGCTCTTGACTAAAACAAACACAGACAGTGACTCTGAAGAGGAATCCCTGTGAATCCTATGTCTGAGGACAGAACTGCTGCTAACACTACGTTCAACTGAGATTTTCACCGCTCCATTGTGGATGGTGGAAACTCACCAAAGCATTTATTTGTACTGTCAGTAGATGAACAACAGAGTTAAAGATGATGATGATGATGATAGTGTATATCTACAATGTGCCTGTCAGTGCGTGTCTACTGTTGTGCCAGCCCTGTTTGCTTAAAAATAACTTACTTTGTACTTTGCTGTGTTGGGTTATTAGGAATTTCTGTTCATGTTACATATTCCTCTGACCTCAGCTGTTCATACTGTAAAGGAGTGTCCACATTCACGTCAAACTTGCAGGGCTGGTCAGGCCTTAGATTTTTTTATGGTTTATTCTTCCTAATAAAATTTAAAAAAAAATTACATATACAAACATTATTAATAAATCAAAAAATGTTCACTTAATGTTGATAATACACACATTTTAGGATATTTGCACATATTAGAAACATTTTTCTTTGTGTTGAAAACACGATTTTTACAACCCAGCTGCCTCATTTAGGAAATAAAACAGAGGAGCTAAAGGACTAAAAGGTGTACAGCACAGAAAAGCTGAAGGTCTGTGCCAAAACATTCAGGTTTTTAAATATAAGATTTAAAATGTAATTAATGTAAGAATATGAGGGTGTCTGTCAGCCTTTTAAACTGCTCTGCACAAGCTCACTTTTAACCAGAAGTGTTTAAAGCCTCCAACATGTTAATGCACAGAGCTATCTAGAGCAGATAACTGTTCATAACCTTTCCACAGAACCCCACTTCAAAATGATCTTAAAATGTAGAAGGAAATCGTTGAAGCAAAAAAAGGGATTTATTATAGAACTTTATGTAATGTGGGCATTGGAGTTCTTACAAACCAGAAAACCTTTGATAACTAAGGACACAGATTGTAGTGAGTAGTTGTTCAGAAAGGTGCTATATAAGTATAGTCCTTTAATTAATCTTGGGATCACTTAGAAACAAACTAGTGGACTGCAGTAGTGCTGCAGTCTCGTAATCCTGAGGTGCAGATTTGAGAGCAGGTTGCATCAGGAAGCGCATCCAGCACAACACTACCACATTTTTGATATGTAGTCACTTGCTGTGGAAACTTCTGCGGAAAGAAGCAGATAGAAGAACAGTGTGTGTGTGTGTGTGTGCGTGCGTGCGTGAATTCAATGCATTAGAAGATTATATTAAAAAGTCTCAATGTCTTTTGGACCAACTTCTTTCTTTTAAATGCTGAGATTTAAAAAAGATTTCAGTAAAAGGGATTGCTGAAACAGACCAACGAGCACATTCACTTTGTAAAGATTCTGTGTTTATTTAATCTGAATGTTATTTCTGATATATGACAATAAAAATGAACCAGAATTTTTTTTTTTTGTCTTCTCTTTAGGACACGGATGTTAATTTGATAAATTGTCGATTATGAAATGTCTTTTGCTTTTCTTGGATTTTTGTATTCCATAAAGTACTATGAAAACCGTTCATATTCATATTTCTTGTATGTTTCCACCTTTTCCTCACATTGGACTTGTTTCATTGTAGATGATGAAACTCCTACTAGCTTCTGCAGCATCTCCACCAGGTCTTTTGTTTTGGGGTTGATGAACACATTTTTAAAACCTCTTCATCTTGGAAACACTGACCCTGTCAGTCTCCTTCCTCAGCAGTAAGACGACAGGACTTTTTCATGGTGTTTGTACTTGCATAGAATTGTTTGAACAGACAAATGCTGTATCTTCAGGCACCTAAACATTGTATAAACCAGAGTTGTGGAGGTGGACTTCCTTTCCTGACCTCTTGGCTGATTTCTTTTGTTTTTCACACAACTTGAACATTGTTGGCTTTTCTTTCAAATACATTTCAAAGCCATGACATTATAATCTGGGCTTTTGAACGAGCTTAAAGGCATACCGGGTAGTTTACTTAGTCTATGGAAATGTGATTTTAAAGAAAGAAACAATACATTTATATCAAAAATCTCATTTAGCAAGTAAAAAATGTCTTCATTCAATTTGTTCTGATTTTATCTGCCATAGCCAACTGATTTGGAACTGGAACAGACACAAACAGCTTGAACTGTCACTCTTACAGACTTTGTGGCACAATTTGATGTGGTAGTAACTTAAGACTGATTCCCGACTTATACTCTGAGCACGATTGAGCAAGATCTTTGTTTAAAATTTTGACATTTACTACTGAATTCATCTTTCTCCAAATCTCATGAACTACTGTACTAAATGTTTTTTTGTTGTAATACTTTCATAAAGTACTTATTTGAGTTAATCTATAACTTATTAGCTTTGGGAGTCAGTCCAGTTCAAGTTACATACCACAGCCAACACAAAAATTTTAAACAGAAAAATGTACAGATATTAATCTAAAATTGAATGTAGTCATAGCTGAGTCATTTACAAGATATGCATAGTATTGTTTTTGTCACACATGGCATTTTGAAAGATTTGAGCAAAACGGCTATAATTAAACAGGTGTCTCTTGTAAATGAGTCCTCGAGGCTCAATGGAATTAACCTGCCTAAATAAAGGTTGAATGAATAATTTGTCATTTAACATAAGATGACCTTAGTTTAAAACTCGGGCATAAAAGTGGCATTTCACATGCATTCCTTCTATGAATACTTTGATGTTTAGTATGAAATCCATTTAAAGTTTCTATTTTTTTTTTAGCATTATAGGAAGATGATGAACCTGTGTTGGTAATATATTTTATTGCCAGTGAATTTAAATAAGAGTAACTGAAACTTAACAAAAGACAAACAACTGTGACAGCTTTAAAAGTAAAAGTTTTATAATTGCACATTAAACACAAGAAATTTCCAATAAATACATATTTTTGTTCCTTATCTACAAAATAAAGCTTTGTCCTGAAAATCCAAAGATGTAAATTTGACATAGGAAGTGAAGGTGACAGAGCATAGGGTGTTTAACATAGAAAAATGACATACATTAAATGTTACTGGTCCTCCAAGCTTCCTTACACTTTTCCATTTTGACCAGCTTTGAACACAAACCCTTGTGTTTCACCTTGCTGTATGTGAATTAGGTAGCAGGAGAAAGCGGTTATGAGTCATCCAGTTTAAGCTGTCAAACATTCCAGGATCTATATCCACGCGATAACTGTCATGTTAAAAATGGGTAAAAACATACAAACAAAAACCAGTATAGTTAAAAAAAATACCAGAGCTAAGAAGAGCCAATTGTTGGCATCCATCACACAAAGGTTCGGGTATCTCATGGGCTGTGGCAGTTGGAGACTAACTCGCAACTCAAAACTGCCACCTCAGCTTTCTCAGTCACATTTATGATGTAATCTGTTCTGAGTATACTTTAGAAATGAACAGACAGATTTGGACCAGTTGTTAAAAACAAAAAGTATTATCAGCATGGCTTTTAGACCTGGACATGTTTTCTGTCTTGAGAGCACTTTCTTGTTGGTGTCAAAATACTCGTCAAAATACTCTAATACTCTTGAGATGAGCTGGAAATTCCCACAAAACTTCAAATGGGTTTAAGACATATGCACTGACTCTGACTGTTTTCAGTGCAACTATATCTCGCAAATTATTTGAACACATTTGAAACTCAATCAGTAGGACCTCTGCAAATCATGTGAGGGAACCACTGGAAATTGTCAAGCTTTCTAGGGACTCCCTCTTAAATAGCAGTTACCAATTAGTTGCAGCCCAATAGGTTACTACCCTTAGTAACCATAACCCTGGTGATAGCTATCCTGATAACCATGCTCATACCCATGTTGATGGTAGCCATAGCCACCATACTCGTCTTCAGGACAGCGCATGCCAAGTGACTGCTGGATTGCCATCTCCTGCCTACGCAGTTGCATTGAGTCCACCAGGTCATAGATGGTGGCCATGGACCACATGGGTGAAGGGTACCAGGACTTGACGTTGCCATCCTTCCCTACCAGCAGCATGGAGAAGTATTCTGGGCTGACTTGGAAGTAGTTCCTCATGTCCTTCACCAAATTGGCTGAAAGCCCTTCCCGCTCCACAGTAGCACTGCCTGGATGGAGCAGAGGTTTGAATTAGTGCGGGAGCATTTCAGGAGGACAATTTATTTTCACCACACAGGCAGCACACGTGTTTTGCTTTCTACACTTGTTTGGTATTTACCTCCTCATTTTGGATGCCAAAATGTAAAGCCTTAATCTTTTGGGGAACATCTTGAGATTCTAGTCTTGCATATGTGTGACTCACATTTTCCAGAAAATAAATTTATTTTCTAAAAATAAATATTGACCAAGAACCATAAAAGGAAGATTCCACTGGTCATATTTACTGGAAGCAGGATGCAGAAATATTCTATGTGGGTTTCTGGTTTTGAATTAGCTTTGCTGATGAGAGACCAAAGATCTCTTCATTTGGTGAACTGTAGAACAATCGCAACAACAAACAATAATGAGATAAACAGAAGCCTATAAAAAGATTAAATGGGTTCATTCTAAAAAAAAAGCTGAGTCTGGTCCTCTGACATTCAAAAAAAGAAAAAGAAAAAAAAATTTTTTGTAGAAACGTTTCGTCTTTCGTCCGAAAGACTTCTTCAGACTGAGCTCCTGTGTTCAGTTCAGTCTAATAAATAGCACCCTCTCACAGTGGATCAACCAGTTGGCTGATGACAGCCGAAACCAGCTGCTCACATGATCAAGGAGGACCATCAGCCTAACGATGGATCGTTAGCACCCTGATGGTTGTTTGCTATTCACAGAGGGCTGAGTGATACTAGCAATAACAGCATTGTAAGAGGGGGACAGTTGAACCCGGAGGCCTCCACCTCTGTTTAATGATGGACGGTTTCTTTTCACAAAGATGGCCTCCTTTACTCCTCTCTCAAACCATTGTTCCTCTCTATCAAGGATGTGAACATCTTCATCCCTGAAAGAGTGACCGCTGGCCTGGAGATGAGTGTAGACCACAGAGTCCTGACCTGATGATGTTGATCTTCTGGGATCTCAGGACAGCATCCCCACTAACTCAGGAGACAGACAGAAGGAGAAATCACACACAAAACAGGCTCTAGAGAAATGTGGATATCCTAACTGGGCCTTCCTGAAAGCAGAGAAGAAACCCAAACAGGACTCCAGCCAGCCATCAGGTGAAAAGAAGGAACCCAGACCCAGACCAGTGGTCGTTCTGTATGTTGCGGGAGTTTCAGAGACGAGATGTTTATTTTCTAAACACAACGTCCCAGTGTATGGAAGCGGTTGTGAGACGTAAGGAAAACTAAAATGGTTTAGCAGGAATGCTTTTTCATTTCAAAGTCAAGCTGCCTTTTTTGAGTCATAAATAAAATTTAAAATGAATAAACCAAACTGCATTTTCATTTTCTTCTTCTTGACTTTGAAATGAAAAAGCATTCTTGCTAAACCATTTTAGTTTTCATTACGTCTCACAACCGCTTCCATAATGGCCCAGCGCAGAAGATCAACATCATCAGGTCAGGACTCTGCAGTCTACACTCATCTCCAGGTCAGAGGTCACTCTTTCATGGATGAAGATGTTCACATCCTTGATAGAGAGGAACGATGGTTTGAGAGAGGAGTAAAGGAGGCCATCTTTGTGAAAAGAAACTGTCCATCATTAAACAGAGGTGGAGGCCTCCGGGTTCAACTGTCCCCCTCTTACAATGCTGTTATTGCTAGTATCACTCAGCCCTCTGTGAATAGCAAACAACCATCAGGGTGCTAACGATCCATCATTAGGCTGATGGTCCTCCTTGATCATGTGAGCAGCTGGTTTCGGCTGTCATCAGCCAACTGGTTGATCCACTGTGAGAGGGTGCTATTTATAAGACTGAGCTGAATAGCTCAGACTGAGGAAGTCTTTCGGACGAAAGACGAAACGTTTCTACAAAATTTTTTTTTGCTTTTTCTTTTTTTGAATGTCAGAGGACCAGACTTAGCTTTTTTAGATTTTTCTACCTGGATTATTGAGCATGCATCAGGGTAAATGGGTTCATTGTTTTACAGCCCAAACAGATTTCATTCATGTATATGGTGTTGAGTGATGGACAGATGCTATAGGCCAAACCTACATTTGCTTTTCATTTGGGCCAGTTCTGTTCAGCCCAAAGCCTTCCACTTATGAGCAAACATACGTAACGTAACATCCTCTGTGCTTGTGTTTATGAACCGTGGATTATCATGTGGAATGTGATGGGCCGATGATGCGCATTAGCATAAATTTTATTTATTAGTGGTGCACCGATTTATCGGACGCAATTTCCTTAATTTTGGGAAATCAGAAATCGGCTGATACTTGCATGAGAAACCGATTTTATTGAATTTTTTTCGTTTGTTTCAACAACAATTGTGCAAGCCTCATTTATATTTCAGAGCACTACCTCATGGCCAGTTAAAACAAGTTTGTATTGTTTCTAGGATATTGTTCAAGGGTATGTTTTTCAATAAAATAAGATTGGAAAATTGAAGGTGCATGACCTTATAACACCCAAAATCAGTATCTGACAAAATTGGAATCGGCAGGTCAGACTTTTTAGAAATCTGTGATTGGCCAGAAAACTGCAATTGGTGCACCCCTATTATTTATCTTTTTTTTTTTTTTTTACTGTTTATTAGGAAGCCAGGAAAGTGCAGTGAACAGAGTTTGTGGATTTAAGGTCTGCAGTGTAGCATTAGAGGACCTTGACTGAAAACAGTCTACATTTTTAACCCTGGCTGATGTTTACTGAGCAGGACGTTACCAAAAAAATCTCCTGACTTCTTTAAAATGGGATTTTTTTTTTCATCTCCGAAGTCATTGGTGTGTTGTCTCTTTTTACACAGATATTTTCATGGAGTATTCCCCGCCCCCAAGAGACTGCGAGGAAATGAAGAGTCAACACGATCCTCTGGCTTTAAATCAATTGTTTTACTAATGGTGTTAGACTACTAATACTTGGTGTGGCACTAACTTCTTGGAAGAAAGTACCGTATATGAATGTTTCTTTAAAGGTTTGATGTAAATAATATTTTTACAGTACAATAGATGGATGAATACATTTTTTTTTTCAAATTCATAGGCAGCGATGATTCAGTTCAATTTAGTTTATTTACAAAGTGCCAAGTCACAACAGAAGTCACCTCAGGGCACTGAACAGAAACATTCACATACAAATGATGATTACGGTACTAATAATGATCCTGTATCCTGATGCATGCTCAATACTCCAGGTAGAAAAAAACAAATAAGTCAGGTCCTCTGGACGGGTTCGAAAAACAAATAAAATCATAGAAACGTTTTGTCTTTCATCCGATCATTCATTCATCTGCCAGCTCCTCAGACTGAAGAAGTCTTTTGGATGAAAGATGAAACGTTTGAACATTTTTTTGTTTTTTGAACTCATCCAGAAGATCTGACTTATCTTTTTTAAAATAAAGATCCTGCTGACATTGATTGTTGTTCTGAGATAACTGCACACCACAGCATATCAACACACCAACTGTCAGCACAGGAGGAAAACATTGCGATGTGGGCTTACAGGTCCTACACACCTTATATTCAGTGAGTTAATCATGAACTCCTCTGAAAGTAGTCTAGAGTTAAATGTGAGGTCTGACTCGATGATGCTTGACTTAAACCGAGTCATGCAACAAAACAATGATCCCAAACAGCAACAAATCTACAACAGAATGATTGAAAAAAGTTGTTGCCAAGACTTCAAACTGACTGACACACTGGGATGAGACTTTAAATGGTAAATTACAGTGTATAAACACAGCGTATATAGCGTCTTTTTGGAGATAGGCCTATCCAAGTTTTGGAAAGCACTTTAAAATGTTTTTCATTCACTGGTAGCTTTTACTGTATTTTACAATGTGTTTTCATATCTTTTATATGTTCGCTCACACACTGATGTTTGGAGCAGTGAAACGGTCAGTGTTCTGCTCAGTAGCCTGGAGATAGGACCCCCCCTTTGATTGGAAGATGTTATCTTGAAAGGTGAGCACTTCAAGCTAATAAAATCTGGGCTGCACTTGCTTTCACTAGTCATCACTAGCCAAGATTTGATTTGATGTTTATTCATTCATTTTAAAAGAACAATACAAGACAGTTTCATCAGATACAAGAATACAAGTAGGATAAAATGAAAGGAGCAGAAAGAAGATGAAATCTTATTATATCTGCCCCTTATTTCACTGTTTGTTCAACCAATGTTAACCTTCAAGCTACATCACAAAATGAATAATTCTACTTAATTTTACTAACTGTAATACACAAACTACATCACAAAATGAATAATTCTACTTAATTTATCTAGCTGTAATACACAAACTACATCACAAAATGAATAATTCTACTTAATTTATCTAGCTGTAATACACAAACTACATCACAAAATGAATAATTCTACTTAATTTTACTAACTGTAATACACAAACTACATCACAAAATGAATAATTCTACTTAATTTATCTAACTGTAATACACAAACTACATCACAAAATGAATAATTCTACTTAATTTATCTAACTGTAATACACAAACTACATCATTCTAACTGTAATACACAAACTACATAAGAAAATGAATAATTCAACTTAATTTTTCTAACTGTAATACACAAACTACATCACAAAAATGAATAATTCTATTTAATTTTTCTAACTGTAATACACAAACTACATCACAAAATGAATAATTCTACTTAATTTTTCTAACTGTAATACACAAACTACATCACAAAATGAATAATTCTACTTAATTTTTCTAACTGTAATACACAAACTACATCACAAATGAATAACTCTACTTAATTTTTCTAACTGTAATACACAACACACTAAGCTACATCATCAGTCAACATAAGTGTAATACACAAACACACTAAGTTACATCATATATAGTTTTTGAGCAAGTCCTTTTTGACCTTTTTCTTAAATGTATACATTGATTTTGCATTTTTAACATCACTCTCCAGAGCATTCCACAATCGAACTCCCTGAATTGAGGTAGACCGTCCCTTTAAGCTGGTTCTGAATTGTGGTTTGATGAATATCTCTGTCCCTTTGAGATTGTAATAACTTTGTCTTTTTATAAAATTTCTTTGGATATTTAAAGGTAATGTGTTATTATGAGCCCTATACATAACTGATAAAATACTATATTCTACCAATTCCTGGAATTTCAATAAATTTAGCTGAAGAAACAAGGTGTTTGATGGGTGACTTACAGGTCCTACACAGATGTAGATGGCTATGTTCAGCTGAGCTACAGCTTCACAGGCTCCCGGTGAACTAGATCTTTTGTTGTTCCTGTTTGTTTTAACTATATATTTTTTGCACCTACAATGTACATCTACAGTACGGGTATGACCGTGACACACTTGTGGAGTTTTCTGTGTCACTGCATTGCCAAGTGGTTCCGTCCTTGCAGCCTCGGGCTCAGGCCTGTCATGGCAACTGTCTACATGATCCTCCATCTGCCTACACGGACCAAATTCTATGGACCTGTTCGGTTCTGTGAGGAAACCTTGGATGTTCTACGTCTGCCGGACCCGGTTCTGGAGAGCTGGGAGGGCAGCTGCTGCGGTCCTTATTAGCATCAAGCTGCTGAAGGGATCTGGTAACAAGACCTGCTAATGCTGCTAACCAAACCATACCACTAACAGTACCATGGTTCCAACAAGGACCATGTTGCAGAGAGAACCTTGCTGTCATCAGAACCACTCTGCCAATAGGACCATGCTGCTGTAGATTTATTTCTTTTTCACTTGTGGCACCTTGTTGTTTCTGTATTCTTGTTGCATGTTTTGAATAAATCCCAGTTTATGTTAGTTTTGGGGTTGTCTCCGAGCCCAACTCTGCTTGCATCAAGCGTGTACATTATAGCTGAACAGAACCTATGAGAATCATGCTGCTGTTGTTCTGTGTATTGTTTTGTACTATTAGTGACGTATCTTTTAGCGTACCATTTGGTGTTCATCTAGCGTATATCTTCCTGTTCCTGTTTTTGATTGTTAAATAAAAAAAAAAAAATCTGTATGCCTCTTATGTTTGTCTATTGTTGATTGTCCAAGGAAAATCTACTGTTGCTGTTGTCATCATTCTTTGATTGTAGCCAAGTCTCTCTTCTAAATGAGTCCGCGAGGCTCAATGGGATCAACCTGCCTAAATAAAGGTTGAATGAATTAATCTTAGTTTGTATCTCAGATCCTTATTTACTGTTTCTTTTTACAATTTATATTTTTGCTATTGTTTGATGTAACTGGGACCCTGTGTATACAATTTCGTTCCATCTCATGTATCACATGTGATGCAAATGACAATTAAAAAATAAATAAATCCTTCAATCCTTTTCTTTTTACAGTAAGACGGTTTGCATGAAACTTCACATTGAAAATTAAACTTACAGGTAGTCAGAAACTTTTCTTGATGTGTGGACTTCTTTATGTTAGCTGCTTTTTGGTCCAGCACCCATTCCAGAATTTTTTTTAGATATGCATGTCATTTTTTTTGTGCCAAGATTTTAGTTTTTTTTTCTTCTTCCTTATAAACTGCACATTTCTGCAGTAGTTTCTAAGTAAAGGTTATGTGGTAGCTGACATCTAATTTGCAACAAGGAAAACACCAGCATATCTTGTGTCGTTTTTGGAAGTTCTCAATCCCTTAATTGACATCTTGCTCGTTGTTTAGTTGCAAACTTCAAGAATCAGTAAGGTTGCAATAGAAAATTTGCATATTTTCTCACAATTAAAAGCTACTTAGCTACTTAAAAGATAGGAAACAATTTGTACAAATAAATGATGTAAGATCTGACCTCTGTAATATCACATGTGGAGTTCCCCAAGGCTCTGTACTTGGACCAAAGCTTTTTATTTTATATGTGAATGACTTGGTAAATGTGTCAGGACTCCTTAAATGTGTACTTTTTGCTGATGATACCACTTTTTTCTGTTTAGGTGAAGATATAGAACAAATGTTGGAATTGATAAAGACAGAATTTGTCAAGATACAAACTTGGTTTAAAATTAATAAATTATCATTAAATCTAGAAAAAACTAATTATATGATATTCGGTAATAAAAAGAAAACTGTTGATGTTCCACTCAAAATTGAGGATGTTGAGATTTGTAGAGTGAGTGAGGTGAAGTTTTTGGGTGTTATCATTGATGACAAACTAACATGGAAACAACACATAAATTCTGTAAGAATAAAAATAGCTAAATCGATTGCAGTACTGTACAAAGTCAGAGACCTATTGAATGATAAAGCTCTGTATTTGTTGTATAACACAATCATTGTTCCACACTTAATCTATTGTATTGATGTTTGGGGGAATGCGTGTAAAACAATCACAAAGCCTATTTTTGTATTACAGAAAAGAGCTGTAAGAATTATCACTAGAAAACATTACCGTCATCCATCAAGTACATTATTTTATCAACTGAAGTTATTGAAGTTCCATGATTTGGTAGACTATAATATTTTATCAGTTATGTATAGGGCTCAAAATAATACATTACCTTTAAATATCCAAATGCATTTTGTTAAAAGACAAAGTTGTTATAATCTTAAGGGGACAGAGATGTTTGTAAAACCACAATTCAGAACTAGTTTGAAGGGACGTTCTACCTCAATCCAGGGAATTAGATTATGGAATGGCTTGGAGAATGTAGTTAAAAATGCCAAGTCAATGTTTACATTTAAGAAAATGATCAAAACAAATGTGTTAAAAAATATATATGAAATAGCGTAATGTGTATTGTATTAGTTAGAAAATGTGTATTGTATTAGTTAGAAAATTAGAAAGAGTTAGTCATTTTGTACTATTGGTTGAAGATTATTATTGTATAATCTGATTGTTGAAAAAAGTTGGTTGAATACATGGTTGATTATTATTGTTTAATCTAATTGTTGGAAGTAAGGGGCAGATACAATAAGATTTATTCTTCTTTCTGCTACCTTTCATTTTTTTACATTATGTACATTATCATTTATGAGATTGTCTTGTATTGTTTTTTTGGTAAAAAAATGAACAAATTTAATAAACATAAACATAAACAATTTTGAGTCACCAGCTAGTTTCAACAGTCTCAGTCCAGCAAGATATTACCTTAAAGTGTTGGAGACCCAATGTGAAGATGTGTTTGGAACAAAATACCGTTTGTATGCCTAATAAAATCTAAGAAACTGAAATGAGATGTAACTTCTTTTCACCAAGATTGTGTATATTACAGTCATTTTCTTTGTTTGATGAATTAAAATAATTTATACCTGAATAGTTTTACAGAAAAGTTCTTACCATTGATGGGATACAGCTCTAAGACTCCGCCCATGTCTGACTGCTCAGTGCCAACCAGCTTCAGAATAGCGATGTGCCTCAAACCTATCACATCATACACACACAAACACACACAGACACACACACACAAAGACAAAAACATATTAGATGCCACCCAAACAGAGGAAATGCAGTGTTAGCACCAATGTACTTGGTACCTGTACAGTAAGTACCAGGACCAAACAGGCCGTCAGCCTAAAGCAGCTCTGGATTCTTAACACATCAAGAGGAAAAATAAGATCTCCACACAAGCTGAAGTGAACAAGACATGCCATCTTCCTGCTTTCACATGAGTCACTTTGATTAAAACATTTAATAATGTTGTTCACTTTGTAATACTGTACATTTTGGGCGGGGTGGGGGGAGAGCAAGTACAATATTTTGTCTCATTTATTCACAGTAACTGTGTTCTCTTTATTTACGACTTGTGTGAAAATGTGATTATATTTTAAGTCAGGTTGATGCAGAAATATAGAAAATTCTGAAGAGTTTACAAACTTTCAAGCACTAATGTAAGTGAAAATGCCCAAATTGTGCCCAATCAGGTATGCTCTCTCCCGTGTGTCATGTGACTTGTTAGTGTTACAAGGTCTCAGGTGTGAATAGGGAGCAGGTGTGTTAGATTTGGTGCTATCGCTCTCATACTGGTCACTGGAAGTTCAAGACAGTACCCCCTCATGACAAAGAACTTTCAGAGGATCTGAAAAAAAGAATTATTGCTCTGCATAGACATATGAGTGCTGCTAGCATTGCTGCAGAGGTTGAAGGTTCACTAAGGTTCCCTTAGTGTACAGAAGTCTCTCGTTTATCGCGGGGGATATGTACCCTGAAGCCCCGCGATTAGTGAAAAACCATGAAGTAGTACATAGTACATGAAGAAGTACATAGAAGAAGTACTTTTGTTATGTTTTTTTTAACGTCCAGAAGATTAACTTTTTTAGATTTTTTTCTACCTGGATTATTGAGCATGTATCAGAAAAAATATCTGAAAAAGTAAAGTTTGGTCCTCTGGACGTTCAAAAAAAACATAAACAAAAAAAAAGTTAGAAATGTTTCATCTTTTCTCTGAAAGACCTTCAGACTGTTCAGACTTCAGAATGTTGCAAGAGTGTGGGAAGGGTTTAAAACACTTTATAAACCCTTCCCACACTCTTGCAACATTCTAAAAAAGTTTCTAAACTCCAGACGCTCTAAAAGGGAATGTCATGTTTTCAGCTCTCTCCGTCTCCGGCTGCTCGCTGCCACCAGCCAGCATTCTTGGCCACGCCCACTTCTCCACTGCAGTGCGGAGATACGACATGCTGCAGGAGGGAGCTTCTCCTGCAGTGTGGGGTGCACAAAGGTGCAACAGGTGCTAAATACAGGTAATCCCCGACTTACGAGCGCATCGACATACGAGGTTCCGGACTTACGAGCGCTCTTACTTACGAGGTTCCGGACTTACGAGCTGACTTAACGAACAGTAAATTTGTAAAGAACATAATAATAATAATAATAATAATAATAATTAATTCAATTTATAACGCACTTTTCATTACTGAAAATCTCAAAGTGCTACACATATATTGAATGCTACACACATTCATAAACCGGTGGCGGCAGACTACCATGCAAGGTGCTTTCCAGTCCTACCGGGAGCAACTCAGGGTTAAGTGTCTTGCCCAAGGACACAACGACACATGGTGCGGGTCCCGGGAGTCGAACCGCCAACTTTCCGATCGGGAGACGACTGCCATTACCACTACACCACGGCCGCCCCTACATACAGAAAATACAGCACTTTTATGTGTTTTTAGATGAAAGTGTGTTAGCTAACCATTTGGAAACAAGTTTCTGAGCATGTTTATGAACTAGTATGAACGTTTGTGATGAAAAACGAGTGTTCGTAGTAGCGCTAGCATAAATTTTCCGACTTACGACCGAAAATCCGGACTTACGAGCAACACGTGTTTCGTGTTCCGACATACGAGATTTCGTGTTACGAGATAGTCGTAGGAACGGAACTCTCTCGTAAGTCGGAGACCCCCTGTAATTGAAAATAATTCATTTAAAATAAAATTTCCATATCAATCGTGCGACTCATCCATCAATCAGCTAAGTGTGTGTCATGTCTAATCTTACTTTGAAAATCTGCGATAGAGCAAGTCTGCAAAAAACGAACTGCGAAGTAGAGAGGGACTACTGTATAGCTTTGTAGATCCTTATTTACTGTTTCTCTTTATACTTTATATTTTTGCTATTGTTGGATGCAACTTGGACCCTGTGTACAATTTATTTCCACCTCATGTACCACATACGATGCGAATGACACTAAACTTGAACTTGCACTTGAAGGGGTGGGGGGGTCAGACTGTCAGTGCTCAGACCATGCGCTGCACACGGCATCAAACTGGTCTGCTTGGCTGTCATCCCAGAAGGAAGTCTTTTCTAAAAATGATGCACACGAAAGCCCGCGAACAGGTTGCTGAAGACAAACAGTCTAAAGACGTGGACTACTGGAACTGTGGTTCGATGCGACCAAGATAAACTTTAGTTCAGATGGTGTCAAGTGTGTGACGGCAACCAGGAGAGGAGTACTACAGTGAAGCATGGTGGTGGGAGTGTCATGGTTTGGGGTTGCATGAGTGCTGCTGGCTGTGGGGAGCTACAGCTCATTGAAGGAATCATGAATGTCAACATGTCCTGCGACATACTGAAGCAGAGCATGAGCCCCCCCACTTCAAAAACTGGGCCACAGAGCAGTATTCCAACATGATAATGACACAAACACACCTCCAACTCTAATGTCCACCACACTCCGTTTGAAACTCACCCAGATTGCAGGCCTGGCTGCTCAGAGCGTAGAGCTGCTGCTGGTAGAACCACTCCTCATCGTTGGGGGCAGAGATGACAAACAGGCGGCGTCTCCATCTAAACCTGTAATCAAAAACCGTTTCAGTCCGAATCAAAAGTGGCACTTCACAGCTGCCCTGAAAGCTCTGTGCAACTTGTACTTGTGCTCAACATACAATTAGTGCAAGAGGACGACAACCCTGAATTATGGTCATAAACCTTCTTCTTTCTGGAAATGGAATTTTCTATAGTCTCCATGGAGACAACAAAACAGTCTACGTTAGATATCTTGTAAAAGTATGACAGTGTTTCAGCCTGCAGAAACTGCAGGTTTCTGTTTGTTGCTGCAATGTGCTCCTATACGAGTAGAGGGGAGTCTTACCTGGACAAAAAGTTTTCCAGTGACCGGGGCTTGTCCTCCTTTTTACAGGTGACCCCGTCCCTCTTCTGCTGCTCCATTTCCCGGATGCGAGAGGAAAACATGTCGATGGAGTCGAGCACAGCCTTCATGGCGATGGGAACCTCATAGTTTTGCTGGTCAGATAAGAACATCAATAAGATTTAGTCATATTCTGGCAAAAGTCATCAAAACAAGAACCCACAATGTAAATGATTCAATAGACTTTTAGAAAATAATGCAGAAGCAGCATGTAGAACATTAAAATAGAATTCTACTGCATTCAATAAAAAGTGTTTCCCCTGAAGTTTGGAGACCGTTTGTGTACGAGGAGTTAACTTTTTCATTTCCCAAACTCTGCAACAGCTTCTTGGCAACAGCTTTGGGCGTGTTACCCAAACATAACACTTTATCAGAGTATCAGAGAGTTTCATTTATTTGTATCATTAAAAAAAATTCTAAGGAGTGACTGAAAAAATGTTTAACACATTTATGAAAACATGACACACAATCTCGCACGCATTCTTTGGATTATGCTGAACTTGCATGTTCTCATTCACA
>JBBPBX010000548.1:115553-126498 GCA_038048925.1 Garcialebias charrua
TAAATATATATATATATATATATATATATATATATATATATATATATATATATATATATATATATACATACATACATACATTCATATTCAGTCATATACCCATCTACATATCTACATACGATACCTGCATGTGCATCCCTGCATCTATTAGTGTGTGGTTGTAAGCATGCATAAATGAATAAGGCTTCTCTAATAGAACATTCAATAGTGACCGTGAAGCATCAGAGATCCGCCCCCCAAGACCCGAGGCAGACAAAGGGGGGGACCAGAGCCCAAGACCCCAAGAAGGACCCCGAGCTCAGAGCCCCCAGGGCCACCCGAACAGGACGAACCACTCACCCACCCCCCAGATCCGACCATAGGGGAGAACCGGGAGGGCCCTACCAGCGACCACACACAATGACCCCCAGGGGCCAACAGCGACAAACTCACAGGACCCCACCGGAGCCCGCTGCACCGACGTAGCCCCAGGCCCAGGCGCCAAGGCCCGGGCACCAGGGACGCCCACCCCTCAGGCCCAGACCCGATAGGACCAGAGGACCCCAGCCCCACCAGGCAGCCACCAGGCCGAGCCGACATACACCCAAGTGCCCAACCCCCGATACCGAGGGCCCCAAGCGCGCCGGCAGGCAAGGGAATACCCCGCCAGGGGGCCACGTGGCAGGAGCACAACACCAAGTAGCCTCAGATGTATTAAAGAGGGGGCACTCTAAGTCCCGGCCTGACAAATAGACATTCATACACAGATACAATCACACAAACCCACCCTCATCCTCACCCTCACTCTCTCAAAGACATATAATAACGACACATTCCATTCATAATCCCGATACGTACTCTATACCCCCAGGTCCAAGACATGTACCTGCCCCCTACATGGGGCAGTCCACACCCAAACCCAGGAGATAGGCCCATTCATTCTGGGGTGGAGAGGAGCCGACATCCAAGATCCGGCCCAACCCGCGCTCAGCCGTCAGGACAGGACACCCCAGCCCAAGCAGCCCCAGGGAGAGCGCCGCCAGCCCCGCCCACGGCAAACCCCCAGGCCCTGAACCCCCCCATAGCCCAGGACAACACCCGACGGTCTGCCACTTTACCAGACCCCACCCCCAGAATGGCCGTCAGGGAGCAAGGGGGTTCAACAAAAAAAAAAACACTAGACCCCGACACACCCACCCCCTCCCCCAGATGTGCTGTTGAAGTGTGTTGTAGTAAAGTGCAATTAAAAGGGAAAGAGAAGGAGCAAAGGCTGGCATAATGCCAGTTTCCCCTCCACCCCAACTCTAACCCAAGCCCTTACTGTCTAAATGCATCATTGTAAGTGAGCACAGGCACAGGAGGCGAGAGTAGTGTCATCCCGCCACCCATAACCATAGTGCCCACTCCAAGTTCCTATATGTGAATGTTATGAGGATGTTTATGAGTGAATGTCTAAGGTGTATAATAAAATTGAGTCCCAGGTGGTTCTGAACAACACAGATGTAAAAATGTTGCAGTACACCCGAGCCTCAAAATCCCTACATGTATTAAATTTGAAATGAAGAGGGCAGAGGTGTGCGGTGAGGGATGGGGAGAAAATAACTGCAGGAACAAATGCTCCCGCAGGGAGTCAGCTCCCCCGCTGACCCAACAGGTCCCCCCAGTTCCCCAGGGCCCACCCAAGGAGCGAGGACAAAACACCTCTCCGACCGTCATGCCCATTGAGCTCCAGACCAGAGAGGGACAGGACCACGAGGGCCGCCAGCAGCAAGGCCAACAGCCCACACCCACCAGGGCCGCCAAGACCCCTACTAAGCGCAGTCATCCCGCCACCCAAGAGGACGCAAAATCCCACATGGACGACATGGCCAAGAGCGTCCGCCCAACCACGACAGAGCCAGGGAGCACCGGGAGCGTGCCCTCACCATAGGAAAGTGTCAGCCAACCGACCACGCATAGTCCCAGACCTTCATCAAGGACATCTACCCAGTCCCCACCCCAGAAGAAATACTACACCCACCCATCATACTAAAAACTCTCAGAACATATAACACACTAGACACCCAGGGTGGGTCACCCTGCCCCCTCCCATGGGCCACCAGGCATGCCTCCAAACCCCCAAACCCCCAGCCCTTGAACCCCCAACCCACCAGTGAGCTGAGGCCCCCCCGGCCAGCGTCAGACACCAGAGCGCAGGCCAGCCCAAAGCCAGGCAACCCGCCCGCCAGAGCCCAAGATCCCCCACCAGGACCAAGCCCGGGGATGACACGTCCCCAGACCCCCCAAGCCCCCGGCGCCCACCCCGAAACCACCCTTGCCCAACTGGGCCACTGACCAGCGACTCATGACCACTGCCACAGACCACCTGAGGCCCCGCATGCAGCCCTTAGCAGACATCCCCCAGAACCACCCAGGTCCTACCCAGGTTGAAGGCAGGGCCCTCCCTGCCCAAACAACCCCAACCCCCCGGCGTCCCAAACCCAGACACCACCTCCCCATCAGCCCCAGTGCCTCACAAGGCCAGACCCCAGACCCCCCACCCCCACTATGTAACGGAGCCAATCAAAGAATGCCAAAGAAATTGATCCGATGTGTCGGCAGATGCTGTTTCAAGACTAATATGCTCTAACAGAAGATTTTTATACTGATTAATGCTAAGATTATTTTTATTTTTCCAATTTAGGAGTATAGTTTTCTTTGCGATGCATAAGGCAGTGAAGATCACACAAGATGTATTTTTTCTAGTGTAACATCTTCAAGGATAGCCAATAAGCAAACAGATGGAGAGAGTGGAATATTACATTTCAGACATTTAGACAAGTCCTCACATACCTGGACCCAGAACCTCTGAACGGGTGGACAGAACCAGAGTGCGTGGATATAATCATCAGGTATACAGTATTGCTTGTGCACTGTGAGCAATTGTTAGATGATGTAAATCCCATCTTAAACATTCGTTGACCTAAGAGATGGACAGGCCTGACAAATCATTTACTCTTTTAGCTAATGTCAAAGCTAATAACAAGGCCGTTTTAAAGGACAGATACTTTAACGATATCTGATCCAACGGCTCGAATGGATCTTTAGTTAATGAACTCAGCACAGGAACTAAGTCCCATTGTGGAGTAGGAGCGTGACATTGGTCTAAGACGACGTGCACCTTTTAGAAAACGCTTCATTAGGGGATGATTAAACACTGTTCTATCATTGAACCCCTCGTGACAGGAAGAAATCACTGCAGCATATGTTTTAACCGTGCTGAAGGCGAAATTTCTGTCCAGTAACAATTGTAAATATGATAAGATGGAACCCAGAGGACATGAAGATGGGTCCATCTGTTTTCCTAAGCACCATAGCTGAAAAGCAGCCCATTTAGATGCGTAAACAGCCATGGTGGATTTTGCACAAGCTCCCTGGATTGTGCATATAACGTCCTTAGAAAAACCAAGATTTTCTAAACGTTCACGTTCAGCAACCAGGCCAGCTGATGTTAGCCTATTACAGGAAAGCTCCTGATTGCTCCCCCTGCCTGTAGGAGAGCATTGTCTCTCGAATGCAGTTTCCAGGAGCGACTGGTTAACTGTTACAGCGCCGGAAACCATGGTGCATTCGGGCGCTCCGGAAGGATCAGGATCATTGATACTTTTTCCTCTCCCACCCTCTCTAGAAGAGCTGGTAACAGGGGAACTGGAGGAAAGGTATAAATCAGCGTTCTGGGCCATGGTTTGTGAGCAAACGTGTTCACTCCCAGCGGGGGCGTGTCCTGAGGGCTCAGGGAGAAGAACAAAGGGCACTAACGCCTAATTTACACTACATGCGTTCCGGCTCCGCTCCGCAGGTCGCAGCTGAGCGTTTCAAGTCCAGTTTACACTACCTCCGCTCCGGTCCGCCTGGATGCGCCGCTCCGAGACGCATGCGCGGGAATTGCGAGATTGCGCGATAAATCAAGTGATAAATAAGGAAGTCAGAACAAAACAATTCATTCGGTGGAAGAAGGAGAACAACAGTAGAGACTGGCGTAGTCATAAATGATAGTTTGACAGCATTTTTGTACAAATAAATCCGTATAGAGCTAGGATTAGTCCGCCCGTGGTGATTTTATTTTGTAAATACGGATGTTGTGCTCGTTCCTTTTCCTGTTGGTGCGACGTAATCTTTAAAAGTTGACTCCGGCACAGCTCCGGCACAGCTCCGGCGTCCGGCAGAAATAGGATCGGATCCTAATTTTGACGGACTGCCGTCCGCTCGCCGCAGCTCGCCGCCGCCGTGCAGAGCCAGTGTAAATGCTCTCATTGATTATAATGGGTGCATATTTGCTGCGGAGGTCGGATCGGAGCGGAGCGGAGCCGGAACGCATGTAGTGTAAATTGGGGGTAAGAGTTCTCTCCAGTAGCCATTAGGTCCACTTCCGCCTTCCCGAACCTGCTCCAGATTTGTGAGATTAGGTCCGGGTGAATCATCCAGTCCCTGTCCAGTGGACCTTCTCTGGACATAATAGCTGCTTCTCTGTTTAGCACGCCGGGGATATAGATCGCTTTTAGCAACTTGAGGTGTGTGCGTGCCCAGTAGAGCAGTTTTCTGGCTGTGTTCAGCAGCTGGGCTGAACGTACCCCGCCCTGGCGGTTGATGTATGCCGCTACGGCCCTGTTATCGGTGTGCACCAACACATGGTGGTCCTGGATCAGGTGTACAAAGTGTTTGAGGACTTTGTAGACTGTCAGGAGCTCCAGAACATTTATGTGAAGGGACGGGCCGGCTGGCCATGCCCCACCCACTGACTATGACAGGCAGGTCCTGCCCCATCCGGCAAGGGATGCATCTGTAAATACTGACGTCAGTGACATCACTTTGCCGAGGGGGACTCCCTCCGTTAAGGAAGTGGGGTTCCCCCAGTCATTTAGGAACACCTCCACCGAGGATGGGACCGTGACCCAACGTTGTTTGTGATGTACTATATTGATTTTTAAACGATTGTACCACCTTTGCAGCCTGCACATGTGCAGTAAGCCTAATGGGACTACTCTGTGTGTAGTAGCCATCATTCCCAATAATTTCATTATTGTTAGCGCTGGCACTGTCCTGTGGGACTGAATGCACTGAAGTAGTGACATCAGAGATTCTCTCCTCTGATCCAACAGGACAGCTGTCATGCTGATTGAACAGAGGTCCACCCCCAGGAATGTTATTTGCTGGGATGGGGTGACAGAACTCTTTTTCCAATTTATGGTGAAGCCCACATGACATAGGTGTCTCACCAGGACAGCTGTTTGTGTTTGTGCTTCCTTCTTCGAGTGACATAACAGCAGGAGGTCGTCTAAGTAAAAAATAATTCTCATGCCCTTTGATCTCAGTGGATGCAGTGCCCCCTCAATGCACTTTGAAAAGGTGCGGGGGGGGGGCACCGCATACCCAAACGGGAGGCGCTTGTACCGGTAACACACCCCTTGAAACGCAAACCTGAGGAACCTCTGGTGTTTGTTTATTATTGGGATATCGAAATAAGCGTCTCGCAGATCGATCGAAACGAACCACTCCTCCTGCGTTACAAATTGTAGCACACGTTTTATTGTGAGCATATGGAAGGGACGCTCCATGATGTATTTGTTGAATACTGACAAATCCAGGATCAGTCTCAATCCAACTGAATTCTTTGGGACCAGGGAGTATTTTGAATAAAAACTGGCTTCCTCCTCCCCTGACGGGACTTGTGAGATCACGTCTTTTAATAATAGCTCCTTCAGTTCTGACTGAAGGGCTATTCCCTGTTCTGGGGATGTAAGCTTTGTTTCTAACACCCCGTTGAATTTTGATGACGCTCTTGAAAACTGTAGAGTGTAACACTTGCAGATCACTCGCTTCAACCATTTGTTTAGCGTGCAGACTTGCAGCCATGTATCGCTGTGTGTTGTCAGAGGGGAAGCCTAAGTGCTTTGACTGACAGGCGAAAATGAGTGAGCCTCTACCGTCGCCCAGCGGATATTTTCCGCCATGACTCATGGGAGGCTTGTTTTGAAAGGGCTGTTGAACGGCTATTACGTCATAGTTTTTACCTGTGCTTGTTTCAGCTTGGTTGGCATGAGGACAAGATAAAAAAAGTCCTGCTCAGAGCAGGCTCATGTGATTTAATCGTTTGTGAAACAACAGAAGAGTCTCTGTAATGTTTAAACAGCTTACCGCTCTGTAGTCTCAGACACCTGCTAGAGCGCGGGGCGCCGCCGTGCGGGGGGGCAGGGCTGTCGGGTTCACTGAGAGTTTACTGCCTGCTGGTGCAGCTGTATAACGGTTTTCTGTTCGTTTGCAGCAGCTCATTTTCATCTTTTCATCACGTTTAAAGTGTTGTTTCGTGTCAACTTCTTTGTTTAGAGGAGGAGATGTGTTCGCAAAAACTGGGAGAGGTGAATTCAACGTGTGTGAATAAAACACTGTTTTCCGTGACAGTTTTTTTTTTAAACAAAAATCACTACATACATTACCAGACAAATCTCCGGTGCACCGTCATTTTTTAAAGTATCTTCCTCGTGTCCTGAGTCTGGCTCGGCCACAAGGATTGTTGTCGCCCTCTGTCACGGGAGGTCCCGGCTCTCTGAAATGCGTGAGACGGGTGTCCTCTGACTGCTGCTGGGGGAGCAGGCACGGCGAATGTGGCACCAGGAGAAGACCATCTCTGCTGCAGGCGGAAGGATCGGCTCTGATCACGCCAACAAGCCGGTCCTCGAGCCGCGCAGGGTTCTGTCCACGGGAGAGCGACATGCTTCTGGACCTGCTCCAAAGCTTCGGATGAGGACTGGAGCTGGTTGAACACGTCCTGAAAATGTGGTCCAAACAGTCCCTCCTACGACACCGGATCTTCCAGGAGCTCCTTCTTTACCTCCTCTGGGATTGATGAGGACAGCTTCAGCCACATCTGTCGTTGGAGGAGTGTGGGCCAAGCAGAGATGCGCGCCGAGCACATAGCAAGCGTTGCACGCAAGTTAGCTATTACATCTGCTGCTTTACCGATCCCCTCATCAGTCGACTCCTCCGAGATGCTGAGGGCCAGCCTCACTCCGAACACCGCCGACAGGCTTGGCTCCGGGGGTGGGGGGGGGTGGTCGGTGGGGAAAAACTGGTCTGTGAAGCCCTGGACCTTGGTGATGGGCACGTACGTTGTTACCGGTGCTTTCAGCTTCATCGGTTGGTTCGCCGCGCCTCGGAGCAGGGTGTAGACAGCTGCAACACTCGGCCAGATTGGGTCCGAATGCCCGCTGTGCTAGGTGGCAAATCTTCCCACCAGCAGAAGTACCGCGGCCTGAGACTCCGTCACAGGGACCTCCAAACCGCAGACTTTTGCCGCCTTTCTATGGAGCAGGTTGGTGTGTGCAGTCTGGGCATCCAGTGGAGGTGACGTGGGCTGCACAGCATCTGGGGAGGATGCCCGACTGTACGTCAATCCGGCCGTGGAACGCGGAGGTTGCACCGGGTCCAGACCTCCGAAGCAGGCTGGACCTCGGGTGCTAATAGCTCCCTCGTTGGGAGACAAGACCGGCTCCGTACCTTCCTTCAGACAGGTTGGAGCATGGTGGCTAGCTCTCTCAGCTCTTGTGAGGAACGGTGAGGGCGGCTCGGAACCTCCATAAAGCGAGGCCGAATCGCGCCCACTAGCTGTCTCCGTAGAGGGGGGGCGTGTTCTCGACCATCTCCTCCATCAGCTCCACGATGGATATGTCCCCCCTCGGCTGACACTCTCCCCCTGGGAGGGGGAAGAGGTTGAACCGGCGCAGTTTCTCTTCCGCACAGGCCAGACAGAAGAAACCGGGTTCAAAGGCTCATCGGGTATGAGCAGTCCCGAGTCAGCCCTCGCACATAGTGTGCGGGTCCGTTGATATGATGATGCCCGTCTGGCACACGGGGCACATCTTGATAGTTGTCATTGCTGAGGTCATGTTGGTAGTAGAAATTCCAGTTATCTTGGCGCTCGCTGAAGAAAAACGGGATCAGAGCCTCGGTCCAGGTGGCTTTTATGAAGGACCGGGCATGGCCCAACAACAGATGGGCGTGGACTAGAAGTTTTTCAGTAAAAAGGCGCGAAGCGTGGGTAAAACCCAATAAGCGCAGCTTTTAAAGGGTGGAGCTTACACGAAATAGAACAACATGACAACAACATGAGAGCATGACAACATGACAACATCAGAACAACAACATGTCAACAATATGACATTGACATGAAAATTACAAAACATGACAAGTTATATGACAATGACACAAAACAACATGACAGTATCATAACAACAACATGACAACAATATAACAACAGCATGACAATAATAATAATAATAATCATCATTTTATTTAAAAGCGCCTTTCAGGACACCCAAGGACACTTCACAGCAAGAAACATATCACAGAGATTGTGTAAAAACAAACAAACACAGTTGAAACATCAGCAGGAACAAATTGAAATATAAAATAAATAAAGAATATAAAATACAAAAGAATATAAAATACATTTAGTAAAGTTAATGATAAGCTAGTCTAAAGAGATGTGTTTTCAGAGCAGTCTTGAACAGAGAAAGGGAAGTGGTGTTTCGAAGGTCTGGCGGTAGAGCGTTCCAGAGGTGAGGGGCAGAGCAGGTGAAGGCCCTGCTCCCCATGGTGGAGAGGCGGGCAGAGGGTACATGGAGATGTAGCGAAAAGGAGGCTACAATGACACAAAACAACATGACAACATGGCAATGACACTAAACAGCATGACAACAACATGACAATGATACAAAACAACATGACAACAACATGACAACATCATAACAACCACTTGTCAACAACATGACAATGACACAAAACAACATTACATCAACATGACAATGACACAAAACAACATGACAACAACATGACAACATCATAACAACATGACAATGGCACAAAACAACATGACATCATAACAACAACATGACAACAACATGTAAAAACATGACAACAACAACATGACAACAAGACAACATCATAAAAACACTTGTCAACAACATGACAATGGCAGAAAACAACATGGAAATGACACAAAACAACATGACAACATCATAACAACATGACAACAACATGTGAAGAACATGACAATGTGACAAAACAACATGACAACAACATGTCAACAACATGACAACAATATGACAACATCATAAAAACACTTTTCAACAACATGACAATGAGACAAAACAACATGACAACATAATAACAACATAATAACAACAACATGACAACATGTCAAGAACATGACAAAGAGACTAAACAAAATGACAAAGTGACAACATGACAACAGCCTGTCAACAACATGAAAACAACATGTCAACATGACAACAACATGTCAACAACATGACAACAACATGTCAACATCAAAACATCATGTCAACAACATGAAAACAACATGACAACAGCATGACAACATGACAATAACATGACAACATACAGCAACAAAACAACCAAGAAAAATAAACCAAAGTAATCAAACAGAAATCCAGACATTCAACAACAAAACATGCCAAGGAAATGTTTTAATGTCGCATAGAGACTTCTAAGAATAGATGGAACCAGCGGTGACCAGGTTCTGAACGGGCCGAACCCCACTTAGCTGGGTTCTCAAGCACCGGGTCAGCGAGGACCACCAGAATGTCAGGGGCCCAGAAAGCCCAAACTTCCTGCAAATTCTTTACAAAGTACTTAACACCAGACGTGCAGCACTATGATCCCACAGGGTGCAGAGTGATGAAACGGATCCGGTCTGAAGTGGTTCTGTTTTCTGTCTTTGAACAGAGAAACTTTGAGTCATGTCTGCAGAACTGGACGACACGGACAGCGTGTTTGGTGAGTTTGGCACCTGGAAACACCTGTACACACACACACACACACACACACACCACACACACACACACACACACACACACACACACACACACAGAAGTTTGTTTCGCTATTTTTATGGGGACTTTGCGTTGACTTCCATTAATTCCTCTAATTTTTCATTAATTTCTATAGCCTAACCCTGACCTTTACCCTAAACCTAACCCCTAACACACCTACGGTACTTCTTCTTATGGGGCCCGGGCTTTGGGCCCCATAAGGAGCAGTTGGCCCTCACAGTGTAGTATAAATTGGAAAAGTGGGCCTTACAAAGTAACATAAACAAAGACACACACACACACACACCACACAACAAGCCACTGGTCTTTAAAATCTGTTTCCTGTTTGTTTCAAAATAAATCAGTTTCCATCAGCTGATTCAGATTTTCCTCCAGGTGAAGTGTCCTCCTCTCGTCCTCTGCTGTCAACGACTCGCTGTCCTCCAGGTGAAGTGTCCTCATTTCTTCTCCTCCTCCTTCCTCCTTTTACCTTTTCCTCCCCCTGTATCAAATGTGAGAGGGGAGGAGAAGCAGTTGTCCACAGGGGGGACACACAGCAGAACACAGAAATGAGACATCTAAGAGATACTCAGAGACAAAGATGAGAGGAGATGTTTTTTTAATTTTTTTATTTTAGGATTAAACTTTATTGAGTTTCTTCCTCAGACACCTTGTTTAAATCCTTCAAAATAAGAGTCTCAAACACTGAGGGGCTCACTTCCTGTGGGCCAAGTGTTGTAACTTTTTAATAAAATTTACACTTTAATAATAGTTAACTATATTTGTCTGATCGGCAAGCTGTTATAAATAAATTATAAAATATGAAAAGAAGCAACAATTATCAGAGCTGTGTGTATGTGTGTGTGTGTGTTTGTCGGTCACCATGCTTAATATTTCATGCAGCTTTGATGGGTTGAGTGGGTGGAAGAGGAGCTCGTTAATCCATCATCCATCCTACAGTTCCTTCTCCTCAGAGTTTTTCATGGTATGTTAGAACCTTCAGAACCATTAGAATCTTCACAATCTTTGTTCCCTCCAGAACTTCTAAGAATAATTCAGTTTCATGAACTTTCTGGTCGTTCATTCTCTGTAGCGTCACA
>JBBPBX010000549.1:0-39248 GCA_038048925.1 Garcialebias charrua
AAAGAGACAGGCTTAGCTCCCAGAGTAGAGAGTCTGACGGGGATGTGTAATCGCCCGGATTGTTTAATGCTCACTCTGCCTATGGTTGACAAACGGCTCTCTCACTTTGATGTCAAACGGTAAGAGTATTTGTTTAAGCATTAATCATTGTATGTAAGTGTGTTACTTGTTTGTTTTCTGGCTTGCTTGCTTGCTATTTGATTTTCTGTGGTTAAAATAAAGAACATTTGTTTTTAAACAGAAAATAGTTTCCTGTGAAGTCTCTTGAGCTGTGATATTCTTTTGAGGATATTGCCTATCTCTCTCGATTCTGCATAAATAATATTTCATAAAACATTTATGAATAAAAATTCATAAAATATTTATAAAATAATATTTCATAGAACAACACCGAACGCGCGCAGTTGGAGCAGCGTCTGGCTCCCTTCCCGGTCAGATTTGTTTTGTTTTCTGTTCACTGGGCAGATAAAGATCAGCTGTACATGAGCCCCGTTACTACTTGAGTGGGTATTCTACGAGCCGAACTGCAGCTCCTAAAGTCTTTGTTGAGATTAAAACGTTTTGTTATGTTTGGGATGATATACGCTCGAGCTGACAGCAGCAACTGTAAAAATGCCAAGTTACTTACTGGAGGCTGGTGGTGTCTTCATGGAGGCTCGTTGGGGTAAGTTTAAAAAGTCCACAGAAAGTCCCGTCTTTGTTGCGTCATCACATAGCAGAGGCTCTCCCAATAGGTTGCTGCAACGTATCGAGCAGCCAAAGTTCATTTGAATGAACTTTGGCTGCTCGACGTGTCGCCTGCTTCGGACGCGCGTGTGCGTGAGAAAGAACTGCCGCTCCCTGCTGCGCTGCTTGAAATTCTCAAGATGCGCTGCGCCTGGCTGCGCCTCCCCTGTCCGCGTCTCCACATAGACTTTGCATGTAAAGTGGCTGCTTCGAGGCGTTTGGTGTGAACCTGGCATAAGGGAGTCAGTTTAGCTTTAGACTCCACCAGCCTTACTACTGGATCTCGGTCACATGCCCAACGCAAGTACAGGACAGCACCATAAGCCTGCTCACTGCCATCAGAAAAAGTTATTGCATCAGGTTCAGCAAGTGCACCCAATGGTGTCAAGGCTCTTGGAAACCTGACCTTACTCAGTTGAGCATATTCTTCAAAGAGGCAAATGGCATCTCCTCTTAGTGCTAGTGAAGATTCTCAGTCGTCCAGGACATGATAAATCAAAAAGGCGTTCAATTCAAGATCAACTGGACTTTATTTGTAACAGAAGACGTTTCGCTTCTCATCCGAGAAGCTTTATCAATTCAATGAACCAGACTGTGTGTGCGTTTGGATTTATAACAGGAGTCACGCACCATCATATGTAAATTGCAAGCTGAGGTAACACATACATGTAAATTGACAGATCACACCTTAACAGTAGGGAGTTCCCTTGAAGTCTCTGACAGCAAACACAACAACTGTATGTAAATTGACAACAAACACCTCACAGCCCAACAACAGAGGTTTCTCAACAAACTTTGCTAGTCTAATTCACAGACAAGACACCTCTGCTCCCATCCGATGTAAAACGTTTGTGAATCAGCCCCAAAACTGAGTTGTAAGTCTTGGAAAGTTGAAATCTCAGACCTCCTCCTCTGTTAAGAGAAGGTACAGATGAGATGAGAACACAGATGGTTTGAGAGAGGTGTGAAGGAAGCTTTGTATGTTAAGAGAGAAAAACCTTCTCTTAACAGACACCGACCAGGAGGTGCGCCCTGACCAGGAGGTGCGCACCGACCAGGAGGTGCGCCCTGACCAGGAGGTGCGCACCGACCAGGAGGTGTGCCCTGACCAGGAGGTGCGCACTGACCAGGAGGTGCGCACCTGACCAGGAGGTGCGCCCTGACCAGGAGGTGCGCACTGACCAGGAGGTGCGCCCTGACCAGGAGGTGCGCACCTGACCAGGAGGTGCGCCCTGACCAGGAGGTGCGCACTGACCAGGAGGTGCGCGCATCATTTGTGCTGCAAAACATGTTGGCACGCATCTTGCAGCGTGGCATTTATTGTCCACCATCTCCTGACCACCTCCTGTCCGTGCTGCGGCGAGATGTTTGTTTGAAGCCATTTTCAGATCAAACCATTTATTCTTGATTTCTGATACTGTACGACCCACGGGAGACAAAACATATGCACTACAATATTAATATGATGTTAACTGTAGTTTCGAGACATTTTAAAATGCTTCTGTTGAAAAACACATCCGACACTTGCGGGGGGGTGGGGTAGCGGTGCGCCACAGCTCTTCTGAATAAGTGAAACTGTAACACAGTACACTAAAATTAAAGGTATTTGACCATCCGACACTTGCGGGGGGTGGGGGGGTAGCCACAGCGCCACTGAGAGCAGATCTCCGAACGCGTGAAGTTCCTCCTTTTACTTCGAGTTTGAATGAATGGACACTTCCTGCTGTCTGAAGGCAGGAAGCGTGGCCTTATATGGTGTTTTGAGGGGTGGAAATTATGTAAATTACCTTCCCGCGAGCACGCGCAGGTGAGTAGAACAGGTGGGATCCATCAACTTTAAGCAGCCCGTTTACACGCTTTTCCTGTGGATAGAAGACTTTGTTGGATCTGACGTGGCATGTTCGTACGAACGCTTCGTACGAACAAAAGTAGGAGAAATTTAGGATAAAAATACGAACATTTTCGTGCATGAGGGCCATTGATGCTGGAGCACAGGATGCTCTCCACTGCACACCTGTAGAAGGAGGTGAGAACTGGGCTGCTCAGACCAGCTCGTCTCAGCCGTCTGAGGAAGTAGAGTCTCTGATGACCTTTCTTGATCAGGCTGGTGGTGTTGTTGCTCCAGCTGAGGTTATCATTCAAGTGTACACCCAAGTACTTGTAGCTGGAGACCACCTCCACCGCAGATCCACCTATGTTCAGTGGGGTGTGGGTGTGTTTGTTCCTTCTGAAGTCCACAATCATCTCCTTTGTCTTCTTCACATTCATGTGAAGATTATTCTCTTTGCACCAGCTCTCCAGGTGTTCCACCTCCTGTATTCATAACTGGCTGTGATTATCGTACCCACCACTGCACCCTGTATTCACTGGTTAACTGGACATCATTAACCTCACGCAGACTCTTCCACTGGTACATTTTCATCTTTAAATCACTTCTTGGTCTGCTGCCCTCATACATCTCCTCCTACATGTCTTTGCGTGAGTGCAGCTACAGTGTGCGCTCTCAGGACATGATTACCTGCAGTGTTCCATCAGTGAGGACTGAACTTGGAAAAAGGGCCTTCTCCTACTCCGCTCCTGCTTCATGGAATATCTTACAAAAAGATCTGAAGCTCTCGACCTTGACTTCTCTAAATGGTTTTCAGAATCTGTTGGAATCCTGGCAAAAACCAATGCAGATATGTTCCTGTCTTTGATTTTATACATCTACCTTATAATGTTTTGCTAGTTTTTTGATACTTTGTTAAAAAAATGTATTTCTCTCTTTTGTTTTTTCTCTCTTTTGTTTTTCTATTGTTTATTGTTTAAGGAAATTCTACCATTGCTGTTCATCGTTCTTTAGTTTTAGCAGGTCGCTTTCGTAAATGAGCCCACGAGGCTCAATAAGATTTACCTGACTAAATAAAGGTTGAATGAATGAATGAAAAGTTACAAATTGATCATTTCAACCTTGCTGTGTTACTTTTGAACAAAAGTGTCTAATTATAATCCTTAAGGTCCACAATCCTGCATGTTGTGGTTGTTTTCCTGCTCCAACACACTTGAATTAATGATTTAATTAGTTTATTGTTTATTTGTCACATGCAGTTAACACAAGGTCAACAATGCAATCAAAGATTCAGGTTGAGAAGAACCAGTTTTGCAGTCGTGTTCTAATGATCCTCTAGTGACTGTAACTGTTTTGCTTCTTTATAAATTAGCTCAATGGATCAGGAGTTACCTTATTGATACACTTCAAAATAATAATAATTAAAAAAAAAGATAAATTACACAAGCTTTCAAAATTCATTAAGTTATGTTTGTCCAGGATTAGATTCTCAGAGGGTCAATTAAAAACATTTACCATTTATTGTTGCACTAAGCCCATAATGACCCCAAAATTGAGGCACATGTTTACAAACCGGATTCCAAAAAAGTTGGGACACTAAACAAATTGTGAATAAAAACTGAATCCAATGATGTGGAGGTGCCAACATCTAATATTTTATTCAGAATAGAACACAAATCACAGATCAAAAGTTTAAACTAAGAGAATGTATCATTTTAAGGGGAAAATATGTTGTTTCAAAATTTCATTGCGTCAACAAATCCAAAATAAGTTGGGACAAGTCTATTTTTACTACTGTGTGGCATCCCCCCCCTTCTTCTTACAACACTCAACAGACGTCTGGAGACAGAGGAGACCAGTTCCCTTTCAGTCTGGTCTCTCAGTGCAACATACTTGCTATGGGAATTGCACCCCCGCACAATTACCTGAAGGAATATACTCACGCCTTTACGGCTAGGGGCGTCATCGCCGCGCCAGAGGCCCCGCCCTCTGGGTACTTAAGCGGCTTGCGCCCCTCCATCTTTCTCTTTTTTGCCCTTCATCTCGCTTAAACCTGAACTACCTCTTTGCGGGACTTCTTTGTTGCTTCGTCGCTCAACCTGAGGTGAGCTTGCTCCCTGCACAGAGCGCACAGAGAATTATTCCTACGTACTGCTGGACTAGCGAAAGCTAGTCCGGCACATTTCTCTTAACCCCGAAGTATTTTCTTCTCCTCTCTCTACAGATTGCTTCGCTCGACGGCGCTAACTACGCCACAAGAAAAAAGCTACCTCGCTAACTCCTAGCGAGCTAGCCAGCGAAAGCGACGCGACGGAGGAGACATTTCAAGAAAAAAGATTCTGGAAGGACTCGCTCACCTCATCTCGGACATGCCTCCGGAGAAAGGAAAACGAAAGGCGAGACTTCCAAGGAAAACCAGCGGGACGGCAAGCCCAACTTTACGCGCCTGTCCCAGCGGATGCGGCTTTTCCCTCGCAGCAACGGACACCCACGAGGCCTGTCCAGTCTGCCTGGGAATGCTTCATGCAAAAACAGCACTGGATACGCCCGACTTTTGCCCACATGCAGCCTCATGATGGACGTTGTGCTACGGCATCGGGTTGACCTCGTCGCCAAAGCCATGGGCACTTCAGCGACAACAGTGGACGCGGACACCACGGAGCCCCTCACTCCCACGCCGGAGTTAGAGAACATGGCTCTACATGACAGCACACGTGTCGAATGGGGCAACAGCCCTGACGTGCTGGCTCCTATGGTGGACCTAACAGTCGAGTTTGACACCCGTGGCATGATGAATGAGGACGAGATCTCGATTTCAGCCTCGGGCGAATTTTCAACGGAGGAGGCGGACGTGGAACTGGAGGATCAGGGTGAAGATCTCTCCAAGATCCCAGTACCTGTGCTCCCATAAACTGACTTTTCCATCCCTGCTCTGTTCGACTTGTGCCACAGAACAACGGACGCCCTGCACATCCCATGGCCTGAACCTCCGCCTCGCCAACAGGTCACGAGGCTGGTAGAAAACTAATTTTACTCGAAGCAGCAAAAGATGCCCGTGTTCCCGGACTTCCTCACAGAACTAACTTGCACCTGGACTCAACCAAGAGCCCCTATGCTCCATCCCCTCTCACAGTTTCTCGACGTAGACGGGATGGATAAAGTGGGAATAGCTAACATGCCTCAGATTGAGGACACATTAGCATCTCACCTGGCTCCTAAATCATCAGGAACAAAACCAACTCTTCCCAGCAAGGCTTGTTGAGCCTCAGCATCTCTACTCGAGTAATGCTACAGGGCTCAGGGACTCGCGGCACACACCATGAACGCATCCGCGTTAATGCAGGCTTACCTAGCGGAAAAGCTGCAACAGCTCCAAACAACAACTGACAAGCAGGCGGCTGCCGAATTGCTGGATGAAGCCCGCAGAGCAACAGACTTTGTGCTCCGTATGATGGGGACAGCTGCTGTTGCACAGGGTAGGGTAATGGCGGAAGTGGTCATCGCGATCTGCCACCTCTGGATGACTCTGACGGATCTCCCGGAGGGACAAAAGGTGCCTTTTCTCCACCACTCGATAGAGCCGGAGGGATTGTTTGGTAAAGCTTTGGAGCGAATTCAGACCAAGCTGGACCAAAGACGCAGACAGGCGGAAGCTCTCCGGGTGGGCATTCCCCGGAGAAGCTTCGCCCCCCAAGGGAGTCTGCTGGAAGCAGACCTGCGCAGTCTCGGCACCACTCGGCAACGCGTGCCCCACCGCAGAAGCGGCCAGCATACGAGGAGGAGCCCAGGCAGAGACCCCCGCCGGGCCCACCTCGTACCGAGCATGCATGGAGCAAAAACAGGTTTGTCCCCCGCCAGGCGACCAAGCACAGGGCCTCCTTGGCGAATCGAGACAACAGACAAAAACGTGCCTGATGAACCAGGTCCACGTTTCCACGTTACACGATCACCCGCCCACGTGGTAACGGGAATGATCCCTTCATGTCCAGACTTTGCTTGTAACATAGTACAAACAGATGGTTTATTTACAGCATGCACAAATCATGCTTTCTCTGCTGTGAATGACATTAATCATGTACGTCATTGCACATAAGCATGAATAAAGTTCATGAAACAGCTCCTCTCTGTTTTATTGACTCAAAAAAAACAACAAAAAAAACACAAATATCTCCAGCAAAGCAGGTCCTTCTGGCCTGCAAGCCATCATAAAGGGAGAGGGCTTTTCCCCCCCTCTCCCTCACGGCCCACGGGGTATTAGCCTAATTAATAAGCCCCAGCAGGGTGCCTCTGATTCATCTGCAGTGAGCAGACACAGAGGCGTCTGCAAACACCCTCCACGCCTCTCCTGGAGACAGGTGAGAAGGGTCACGTGCTCAAGCCCTCACTCCATTGTGAACAATGGGACAGCCAATACACTAACCAGACGAACATGTAACATGTCCGCACCTCAGGGAGGCAAGCTGACAGAGTCTGACGACGGGGGGGCTACATCAGATGCCCTCAGGCAGCCACAAACTTCACACCTTCACAGCGGTGACTGTGTTCAGCATGCTGTGGATGTTACATATCCTGAGGAAGCTGCCAATGCTGACACCTATAGTTTTTATGTATGTTGACTGCAGTCATGCTTTATTGGTTGATTACTCTGATTATGATCAGGCTTGTGTGTTCAGCCAGGTCCTCCAGTGACACGCCTATATATACTTCAGAGTGAGAGTGCTTGAATGCGGAGTGTTGTGAGCTCAGAGTTTGGTTGCTTTATTGCTGAGCTGTTTGAGTACTGTTTGGGTACTGTTTGAGTACTGTTTGGGTACTGTGGGGTGTTCTCCGCCCGCCCCTGCCTGTCTTGAAGTCTGATCTTCTGTTTAGAAGGTTCTTGGTGAGTAACTACTAGCTCATGTTTGGTCTTGACTGCTAGATGCACTTAAAGAGTGGCTACTAGCTCATGTTTGGTCTTGACTGCTAGTTGCATTTGTGTCAGCTCATTTGCTTGTGGAGTTTGACTGTGCTTGATGCACTTAGGAATGTTTGCTCATCTTTTGACTTTTGTTGTGCTTAGTGCACTGGGTAGCTGAAGGCTGCATTGATGACATTAGGATCCTGCTAATGATAATTGATATCAGGGATGCTGACCTGTGTGGTTAGTTTAAGCTGGTTTAACCAGGAACATTATTGAGCTTGGAGCTGTTTGGAGCTTTTTGAGCTGTTTGGAGTTTGGAGCTGTTTGGAGCTTGGAGCTGTTTGGAGTTTTTGTTTGTTGGCCTAATGACAGAGTGAGATCAGTAGTCCAGTTATATCGTTTTTCTTTTACCCCTAGGGTCCCCTTTTGGTCAGGTAGTCCGTCTCCAGACAGGCTGCGACGGCCCTGTTTTTATGGGTTGGGCCGACGCTGGGGACGTTATATTCTTTTTGGCTGACTCACTCTTGTCCACCAATTATTTGTACTTTTGTCTGTCTATTTTTGCTCCCTTTTTGTTGCCCTGTGCCAGAAGACGGTGCACTCCGCACCTGGAGGGAGGAGTCGGGCAGTTTTCAATAAAGCTTTTTATTTTTACGTTCTGCCTTCTTGTGTCCTTTGTCCATTTAATGTGTTCGGCCTGAGCCAGCCGTAACAGTGGATGAAAACAAGTCAGAGTTTAATCAGATCTCTCTTCTTGTTTTTCGAAGAGGACTGAGCTCTCCATCACTAAATAATCTGAAGTCTGCCAAACTAAAAGGAACAACCCCACATTCTCATGTTGCAGCTGCTCCTTTGTTATTAACGAGGTACACGCAATGCCCAAGCAGTAGTCAGGCAGCACGTGACCTCCCGTTCTGTGCTGATTCAAATCTGCTTTCAAAAATAATTATCCCAAAGGGTGAAACATAGACCTCGGTCGGTTTACCTGGTACCAACGCTCCATTAAAGCCAAGGACCAGTAGACTGGACCACCCCAATAAACGATTGGAGTCAGGAGATCTGCTCGTTTACATAACTCGCAGCCTCACAGCTCCAGGACTCCAAACTTGGAGGAGGAAAATAGACTTTCTGCTCCAAACCTGTCTAATAAGGATGACAGGTTACATCTGCCCTCAATTAACACTGAGCAGGGTAACTTGGGAGTACATCAGCAAGGAGGCCTCCTTCCCAACCTGGTTGACCCCCAGGAGTTAACAGCCTCTGTGTCACCAGAAGGGGCAGTACAACCACTTAGGCCAAGAACTGCCAAAAGTCTCAGCTTGTTGGCTGAAAAGAACAGGTTGATGGTTGATGATAGCACTTTGAGATTTTTATTAATGAAAAGTGCATTATAAATTGAATTCATTATTATATTATTATTATTATGATGGTGTCAGGCCTGCTAGAAAATGTGGTTTTAACCATACAAAATGCCCGTGCTGGATCAACACAAACTTTATACGCACAAAAGTGGCGTATTTTTGAAGCCTGGTGCTCGTAAAGAAATATTATTTCTTATGCATGCGACTTGGCTCAGCTCCTGATTTTCCTACAGGACTTACTGGAAAAAGGTCGTTCCTATTCCATGATTAAAGTTTTCCTATCAACTATCTCAACCTGTCACAAAGGCTGGGGACACAGGACTCCCGGAGCACATCCAATCATAATAAGATTTATGAAGGGTGTCCTTCGGACTAAACCATCCAGCAGGACCCTGACCCCTGGTTGGGATCTTGGCCTGGTCCTGGGGGCTCTCTGTGATCCTCCATTCGAGCCACTGAGCGAGGTTAAGATAGATTTACTATCTTATAAAACTACTCTACTCCTGGCACTTTGCTCGACGAAACGCGTGGGTGACCTCCATGCATTGTTTGTACATCCAATGTGTACCAGATTCGCCCCTGACGGGTCAAAGGTCACACTAAGGCCTAATCCTGCATACACTCCCAAGGTCTTGACTTTGAACCATAGGAGTCTAGACTTTGATCTCTCCTCCTTTCCACCTGCTCCTGTCCTGACTTAGGAACAGGAAAGGCTAAAGGCTCTCTGCCCAGTGAGGGCTTTACGCACCTACATGCAGAGAACAGCCGAATGGAGGAAAACAAACCAACTGTTCGTCTGATTTGCAGCACCTGCTACCGGGAGAGCCCTATCAAAACAACGCCTCTCACATTGGGTGACTGAGGCCATTAAAAGGGCGTACAGTAGCAAAGGTCAACAGGTACCCTCTGGAGTGCATGCTCACTCCACTAGGGGCTTGGCCACTTCCTGGTCATTATTCAAGGGTGTACCAGTCACAGACATTTGTGCTGCTATGAATTGGAGCTCATTAAACACTTTTGCAAAGCATTACAGTTTGGATGTTACTGCGGGTGACGTCACTCAGGCTGTCCTTTTAACACACAGTAGAAAGTAGCTTTGAGATGCCTGCTGGTCAAGGGCAGATGTTCACTTTAGCATGCATTTTACTGAGCATTTCAAAGGCGTGAATGGATTACGTTCCCATTGCAAGTATGTTGCACTGAGAGACCAGACTGAAAGGGAACTGAAAGTTATGCACCACAACTCATGTTCCCTGAAGGAATGGAACGAGGTGCAACATAGCTGGCCCTTTTCAATGCTGAAAGCTCGGTGAAGTGCAACTTTGGAGAAAGATGGAGGGGAGCAAAACGCTTAAGTACCCAGAGGGCGGGGCCTCTGGCACAGCGATGACGCCCCTAGCCGTAAAGGCGTGAGTATATTCCTTCAGGTAATCGCACGGGGGCGCAATTCCCATAGCAAGTATGTTGCACCTCGTTCCCTTCCTTCAGGGAACATGAGTTATGGTGCATTACTTTCAGTTTCTCAAGTTTAGAAATAGGAATGCTCTCCCATTCATGTCTAATACAGGCCTCTAACTGTTCAATCGTCTTGGGCCTTCTTTGTCCCACCTTCCTCTTTATGATGCGCCAAATATTCTCTATAGGTGAAAGATCTGGACTGCAGGCTGGCCATTTCAGTACCCGGATCCTTCTCCTACGTAGCCATGATGTTGTGATTGCTGCAGAATGTGGTCTGGCATTATCTTGTTGAAAAATGCAGGGTCTTCCCTGAAATAGATGACGTCTAGATGGTAGCATATGTTGTTCTAGAATCTGAACATAGTTCTCTGCATTAATGGTGCCTTTTTATATGTAGGTATAGGTATATATACCTATACCTCTGACTCTGACTCTGACTCTGACTCTGATATATACAGGTAACCCCGACCTACGACCCCATCGACCTGCGAACCACGGGACCTACGAACATATCATATTTAATAAAAATATGAAATTACTGTATTAAAAAAAAAAAAAAATTTTTTTTTTTTTTTTTTTTGTGTTTAAATGTTCTTAATTTCATGTGTACATCACTTTGTTGCAGCTCTGGTTGTTTTAAAGGCTCTATTATGATAAAAAAGATCATTTCTGATCATTTTTGAGCAATTTTTGAGCAATCTTGGGCAACAGGAAGTAGGTCTTCAGTTTACACGGTCACAAATTAATGTAGAACACCGGACGCTATTTTAGGTTCAGTCACTGGGGTCTCCGGTCACAAATTAATGTAGAACACCGGACGCCATCTTAGGTTAGCTGCCGAGAGCCGGACGAAGACTGGTGACCAGGATGGCTTCATATGGATTAATTACTAGCTGGAAACGTCTCTGTGAACTTTGTGGATGTCTCAGGCAGCAGCGGATTTATCGCCGATCGTGCCAGGCCGCCATGCGAACACCTCCGGCCGGCCTGGCTACGTCTCCGGCCTGGCTAGCTCCAGAAGCTAACACTGGAGCTAACACGCAGGGCTGCCAACTTTTCAAAAAGCCAAAGAGTGAGAATCTTGTTTTTGTGTGTGGGGGGAGCGCGGCGGCAGCGCGGCGGCAGCGCGGCGGCAGTGCGGCGGCGCGGCAACAGGGTTTGATTGTGCTGGTGAGCTTCACCTGGCCTCATCCTGTTGGCTACATCCTACAATAGAAATTGACTGAAAATGACTCCCTACACTCTACTTTATATCTGTGTCAGATTGAAATACTATTTCATATTTGAATATGTATGGAGGACCAAAACTGACATAATTAGAAATAAAAAGTAAAAAGAAATATATTAATGGACGAATAAATAACTAAAACATATAAAAACCAATAAATAACTTAAAATGCACCAAATTTTAAAAAAAAGGAAACCTTTCCTGGATCAGCTCTTCTATTGGTCAACAGACAGGATAAAGCAGGATCCACATGCAGATGTCTGTGCTACCTCAGTTTAGTTTAAGGTTTAGTTTAAAACAAAAGCACAGGTAAACTTTAAACTTTAAGTGCATATATTCATTTAATGGTCTATTTATATATTTCTGCTTTTATTTCTAATAATGTCAGTAAGTCCTCCATAAATGTTAGTATTTACCACCTTTTTGACTGTGTTTTAACTGTTACTGTACATTGTATGAAGAGCATTTTATGATGTAGGTTTAGTCAAAAATGACAAGAGAAAAGTTAGAGACATTCTTCATTTTCCAGTGGGTTTAGCAGAAAATGTACATATCAACAGCAAAACAGCAACAAAACATATAAATACAGTGCCTAAATGGTAAGAAGAGTTGAAAACAATTGAATTTTAAGTGTTTTGAACTGTGTGTTCTTCACACAAAAAGCTGGGAACAGCTGGAATTCCTCAAGTGGTCAGAGGTATAAGTAATAATTGAGAGGCTATTTCTACTGTGTTCTTGGTGTTAAAAAATAAGCTTTACCTTATCTTTCCATATTCTCCATCATCTAGCAACTTGTTCAGCTTAGCCCTGGTGGTGAAGCCAATGTTCAGCTTTCTTCCTGCCAAACAAATAGAGCTAACATAAATACTGTGTTATGCTAATGATCAGAGAGACATATTGGACATATTGGACAAGAAGTCATGTGCTGTTGGGCTACTGGGAAAGTCCATCCATCCATCCATCATCTTTACCCGTTTCTTCCATTTTGGGTCATGGGGGTCGCCGGTGCCCATATCCAGCAATCACAGTGTAAGGGGCAGGGTGCACCCTGGACAGGTCGCAAGTCCATCACAGGGCCACATATAGAGACAAACGAGACAAACAACCATTCACTCTCTCACTCACACCTAGGGACAATTTAGAGTTACCAATACCAATTTGGTCTGTGGGAAAGTCATTCTTAATAAAATTAATAAAACTTAGCAGGTTTCTCATCAGGAGGTGATTGGGTATTGGGTTCCCCCATACTCACTTGTAATATTAGGTATCAAAAATAATCATGAATGATTTTCCAACACTTACCTGGTAAATGGTTTGCCTTTTCTTTAAAGGGAAAGTCACGAGCCTGTTCACAGCCCTGCAGGGCTGTTGGCAGCATGAATTCTTCGCACACAGCTTGCGAATGAATTTCAACATCTGCAACACAGACATTTACAAATGTAAGACAGTGGGTAAAATGTGTTGTACAAACTCCCGGGGCGTCGTCACTACACAAACAAAAGGAACCTGGAGTTTCCACAAAGATTAAAAGAAACATTTCTAATAACTACTAGATAAACTTTTCTGCTAAACAAGAAAAATATTATAAATATGATACATTTTGATCAAATTAATTAAACAACAACCCTGTTACACGACACTGGTAGTGGTGCATTACCACCACGAACTGCTGAGGAAGTGGACTGGAACAATGCAAACAAACAAACACATTAATTAATTAATCATTATTTTACAGGTTTGACTCGAACTTGATCTGATCTTAGTCTAAAAGAAAGATGAAAGGTGGTGGGCCATGCATTATTATATATATTATATATCAAGGACTGCCAGGCCTTTAATTGTGTCCAGCATCAGAACAGCTGAAGTGAACAGGAGAGGACAAACATGTCTCCTGTTTCTGCAGATGTTCAGCTGACCAACATCTGGCTGCAGTGGAGAAACGTTCAGGAAGTAGAAACTTGAAGAGGAAGTAGAAACTAATTCTCTCCTGGACTCTGTGTCTGTTTGAAGCTCAGCAACGTTCTTCAGAGTCTCCCACTCTGAGTGCAGCCTCTCAAACGTTGGTTCTGCTGAGTTCTGTCCACAGAACCTGCTCCACATCTCAGGTCCAGATGTTCCACTCAGCTGTAGGAGCTTCTAACGGCCCTTAAATCCCCACAAACATGAAGAGGAGAGAAGAAGAAGAACATCCAGGAAGATGTTTCTCTGAACTGACCAACACTTATAAACTGATAAATTATACTATACTATAAACTGATAAATTAAGTAGAATTATTCATTAGTTTGAAGGTTATCATTGGTTGAACAAACTGTGAAATAAGGGGCAGATATAATAAGATTTCATCTTCTTTCTGCTCCTTTCATTTTATCCTACTTGTATTCTTGTATCTGATGAAACTGTCTTGTATTGTTCCTTTAAAATGAATGAATAAACATAAAATCAAATCAAACACTTGACTCACAAGAAGTCCACATGCTTCAGTGAGACGTGTGGAGAAGTTCAGGTGTTTGCAGAGTTCCTGCTGAAGTCCTGAACTCAGCCTCTGTTCTAAAAGTCTGTCACACAGTTCATGTTGAGATGATTTTTAAACCTTCAACATGTTCCTGTCACTTTCTGTCCACACCATCTGAACACCTCCTCATTTCAGGAAACATCCACCACAAAGCTTCACTGAGCCTTCAACAACTACATCTCCCATGAGGCAGCAGCTGCTGGAGCTAACGCTCATGGGAAATGTAGTTCAGCTTCATGTTCCTCTTCTGAGCTCATGACAGAGTAGTTTGGATCCATCTATGCATTTTCTTCAGCTGCTTTTCTCTGCAGCGTCAGGATCAGTTTGTAAAAATAATTCTCGTTTGTGAAACTGAACGCTGAGCTGAAAGAGTCTGCTGAAACCAGCCAAACAAGCTGAAGCTGATACACAACACGAGCTAAAAGATAAAAAAAGATGAACACTAGCTAAAAGTTAAAGAAGAGAATCACTTGCTAAAAGTTAGAAGTAGCTAAACTTTAGCTAAAAGGTGAAAGTAGCATAGAGATTGCTAAATGTAGCAGAAGGCTAGCTAAAAGCTAAATAAAGCAAAAGCCTAAGAGCTGTTACATTTCCAGACGTTTGCCTGCATTCACCTTGTTTAATGTTCAGATGATTTTTAGCAAATGCACTGTCTTACTTGTGTGTGATAATATATTGTCTAAGGCACTCACATGATTGCATAAAAACTTGATTATAGCACATAAAAACAGTTGCGATTTATACCATTTGTAAAATAGTTTCAATCAGTAAAGTATATAAAAGCATAATATTCTTCACTTTCCCTCTCTGCTCCATCCACCTCGTTTTTCCTGTTTCATGTTTGATAATGTTACCGACTCACCTCCTCTTTCTTTTTCTTCAATTTGCCGCACACACCGAGCTCTTGCTCCGTGAGTGACTTTTCTGCTTTGCAAACTGCAGGTAACATGGAAGGTTGGAGCAAAAATACGGACTGATAACAACAACGTGGATTTTCTTGTGCAAAACACCAAGGGTTGTGGTGAAAACGTGGAGCGGACTACTGTATTTTCCCAATACGGAAGTGGAACGGAGTTGAGATTTTGAGTGACGTTTGTCAGTTTCAGCGTGAGAAATATGAATGCGGCGTGAGAGCGTGTGAAACCACTCGGATGCGTGTGTCTCACGGTCACTGCGTGAGAGTTGGCAGCCCTGAACACGGGAGCCGGCCTTTTGAACACTGGTGACCAGGATCGCATCATATGGATTAATTACTAGCTGGAATAGCTCTGTGGACGTCTCAGGCTGGAGCAGCGGCTGGAGCAGCAGCTGCAGATTGATCGCGCCGCCGCTCCAACACTAGCTCATGGCTTGGCTAGCAGAAGCTAGCCAGCTAGCTAACACAGGTCTGGAGCAGCTGCGGTGGCTTGCCGGCCCCCGCGCTGCTTGGCCCGAAAACAATCAACGCATGGCAACCTATGTCGGCTTTGACCATCTCAAAGTAAGAAAATATATTTTTATTTATTCTGTAAATGTGAATAGCAATGTTTAACATTACAGTACACTACTGTACATGCTTAAATGTGTGCGCGCGCTCCGTTAGCATGATAAATAAAGGTTGAATGAATGAATGAATGAATAATTTTTTTTTTAAATATAATTTTCACCCCCTACCTACGAACGGATCGAGCTGCGAACGGTTCTTAGGTCCCAAACTCGTTCGTAGGTCGGGGGTTCCCTGTATATATATATGTATAGAAATCTACTGCAAAGCCATGAATATTCTAAGTCTTTCATACATATGTATGGGCGGCCGTGGCGTAGTGGTAATGGCAGTCGTCCCCCGATCGGAAGGTTGGCGGTTCGAATCCCGGTTCCCCACACCATGTGTCGCTGTGTCCTTGGGCAAGACACTTAACCCCGAGTTGCTCCCGGTAGGACTGGAAAGCACCTTGCATGGTAGTCTGCCGCTACTGGTTTATGAATGTGTGTAGCATTCAATGTGTGTAGCACTTTGAGATTTTCACTAATGAAAAGTGCGTTATAAATTGAATTCATTATTATTATTATTATGTATTTTATTGCTGTGTTCTGTCATGTTCTTTGCAGGTTTACAGACAGCGGTCGGGTGTATTTGCCTTGTGCTCTCTTTGTGTATATCTATTATATTTTGTAGTCTTACTTTCCGTCTTTCCTTTCTTTCTATCCTATTAAAAATAATAATAATTCATAATGGTGTGAAGAGGATGGCTGTAAGGTGAGAAGGGAGGCCATCTATAAAAGGGGGAAAAAATGGTGCCTTTCCAGACATGCAAGCTGCCCATGCCACAAGCGCTCATGCAACTCCATACCATCAGTGATGCAGGCTTCTGAACGGAGCGTTGATAACAACTTGGGCTGTCCTTATCTCTGGTCCGGATGACATGGCGTCCCAGTTTCCATAAAGAACTTCAAATCGTGACTCATCTGACCACAGAACAGTCTTCCATTTTGCCACACTCCATTTTAAATTACCCCTGGCCCAGTGCAAATGTCTGAGCTTGTGGAGCTTGCTTAGAAATGGCTTCCTCTTTGCACTGTAGAGTTTCAGCTGGCAACGGCGGATGGCACGGTGGATTGTGTTCACTGACAATGCTTTCTGGAAGTATTCCTGAGCCCATTCTGTTATTTCCTTGACAGTGGCATTCCTGTTTGAGGTGCAGTGACGTTTAAGGGCCCGGAGATCACGAGCATCCAGTAGAGTTTTACGGCCTTGACCCTTACGCACAGCGATTGTTCCAGATTCTCTGAATCTTTTGATGATGTTATGCACGGTTGATGATGATAACTTAAAAGTCTTTGCTATTTTACGCTGGGTAACACCATTCTGGTATTGCTGCACTATCTTTCTGCGCAACAATGGTGGAATTGGTGATCCTCTTACCATCTTGGCTTCTGAGAGACACTGACACTCTGAGAAGCTCTTTTTATACCCAATCATGTTGTCAATTGACCTAATTAGTGTTAATTGGTCTTCCAGCTGTTCATTATATGCTCAATTTCCTTTTTCCAGCCACTTATTGCTACTTGTCCCAACTTTTTTGGGATTTGTTGACACTGTGAAATTTTGAATCAACATATGTTTCCTTTAAAATGTTACATTTACTCAGATTAAACTTTTGATCTGTCATCTATGTTCTATTACAAATAAAATATTGACAATATTGACTATCTCCACATTGCATTCAGTTTTTATTCGCAATTTGTTTAGTGTCCTAACTTTTTTGGAATCCGGTTTGTATACCAGTCCACCCCTATTACACTTGCATATCGTGGCACAACTGGTAGAGCTGCTGCCTCTCAGCGAGAAGGTTGCCGGTTCAAATCCCGGTCCGGGGCCTTTCTGGGTGGAGTTTGCATGTTCTCCCCGTGCATGCGTGGGTTTCCTCCGGGTACTCCGGTTTCCTCCCACAGACCAAAAAACATGCTTGTTAGGCTGATTGGTGACTCTAAATTGACCCTAGGTGTGAGTGTGAGAGTGGATGGTTGTTTGGTGTGAGTGAGACAGGTCCCTCTTGTAAATGAGTCCCCGTGACTCAACGAGGCTAGCCTGTATAAATAAAGGTTGAATGAATATCCATAAGAACAAGAAATTTTGTCTTAAATATACGTTGTCAATTCCCTTCTTTTCAGCACGACAAGGAAATTCAGTGGAGCCTGAAGACTCCCTACAGTCAGAGAGCACCCTGACTTAACACCTTAATTCTGAACTCCATGGGTTTTACAAGCCCTTTACGCCTCAGTTGAAATAAATCAAGCATTACGCTTGGCAATGCAAAATGCAAATCAGTGTTACAATATGATTATACTTAAATATTTCTCTGTGCACTGTTTTGTAAGAACTGCTCTGCTGACTTGAGCTGATCATTTATTCTCTTCTCCACCGTGTCAGTAGAGAAACACATCATTAGTAGTCATCTTCTCCGAGCGACTGGAGCATTCCGTTGCAGCAGAACAAGCTACTGAAAGGACAATATGTATACTGTATAGGAAATAAACAAAAGGCCAGTACAATTTGTCTGACATGATTATTTTTAGAGCCTATTTAGTTTTTATTACATAAATTCATTGTGGTAGAAATGAGCATAGAATTGAGATGTTAAATAAATATTTGTCCATGTTATTATCTGATTTATGCTTCATCTTGCCTTGATGTAGCTCACTGACACATTGTGTGGTCATTAGTCATTCTGCCAAATTTAAAGCCAACTATATTAGTGATTATTCAGTTGTATAAAGATGCTAATTGAAATTAATTTAGAAGAATCAGAATCATAATAAGCTTTATTATCAATGTACCAAGATACAACGAGAATATATCCGTACAGTCATCCGAAAGATGGGCGGAGTGCACGTAGCTGCTATTATATAGCGCAGCCTCTTATCCTTTTCAGCATACATCTTTTGGATAGAAAAAGGGACACAGCCATGAGGAGAGGATAGTGGCATTACAAAAAAGATCTCTTCACACCTTGTCCTAACAGGACAAGATTTAAGACATCAAAAAAAAACTCTGCCAGCAACACATTTATGAACACACTTGCATTTGACGACAAGGTGGTCCATAAAGCACTAACAATCGTCCATTGTCCTGATAAGATGATGGTCAGCCAGCACAGTTCTGATAAACTTCCACAGAAGATGTGTGTGTGTGTGTGTGGGGGGGGTGAAATAGACAAAACTTTTCCTTAGTTTATACATTTCCCAAGAGATGTCAAGAATGGGTTTTTGAGTTTCACTGACAAACCAAAGATCGATAAAGTTTTAACAATTTTATTTAAAAACTGAAAACTGGAACGGGTCCAAAACGTGACTGGCAACTGCAGCTCTGCACAGGAGATGATAAAGTTAGTGACAGGGCTTGAAAAGGCCGATGTTTTTATATTAAATAAAAACACTAACCTTCTTAGATGGTTTCTGTCCCAAAGGGGATTCCTTAGTGACGTGGGTCGGTGGTGACATAGTTCAGATTTACTTCCTTGTTTTCCTTGATCCTTTGTACGGATTTTAACATGAAAGGGGATTTCCTGGTTCCGAAGCAGGGTCATACACAGGTAGTCAAGAGAGGCAAACAATGTTAGAGGAGGCAGGCTTAATTTGTGGTCGTGAAGACTTGTCCTGGGTTGGTGTCTGTGAGGCAGGAGATCGGGATCCAGTAACGTGAGCAGAGTTCAAAACCAGGAGAGCAGAATCCGAGAAGGTACCGATAGGGGCTGAGGCGAGAGACGTGAGACCAGAGAACCAGACCAGGGTCATAACAAGCAAGGCAAGACAAGACATGAATACTGGACTACTACTTGGAAAACTGTTCATAAATCTGGTAAGGACTGACTGTGGGCTTGGAGCTTATATACAAGAACAAACAGGTGAGAGCAATGACCGTTAACGAGGCGTTGGGCGTGAGGGCGGAGAATTCAATGAAGCTGTAACTGTTGTGAACATGACATGACAAAACTATGATAATAATGACTGTGACTTGACTTAGATTAAATTAAAGGTAGTGACATGACTAAACTAAACTTAACTATGACTAAAAAGAACGTGAATCATGACAAGAGAAATTAAAGGGTGAAAATTGATAAGTGGGCCTGTTTTGAGGCCAACCAGGCAGTCAGATTCAGATAAAATTGTTGGTTTATTCAGGCAGACTATTTTTTTTTTCTTGTCAGCCATGAGTCTTTACTGGTACTTCCAATGTCTGAAATGGCCAGATAAGGGTGCATTCTACTGGTCCATGCTTACGAGCTTCTTCAAGGTCGTTTTCATGCTGACGAGTCCCAAAGCTGCAGGTGGCCTGCAATTCAAATCACTTCCATCTTAAGGTTTAGCTCATAAATCAGCTGATTTTGAGTCCTCAAAGCACAAACCAAACCTTCACATGGGCAGCAGCCTGACGAGGGCCAAATTATCTGCAGCCGTCTTCTTTGTATGTTGATAAACCAGGAATCAGACTATTCCAAAAACAGGAGACCTGTTATCATAAATCTTATTACAGGTAGTCCTCGAGTTACGACGGAGTTCCGTTCCTACGCCCCGTCGTAACTCGAAATTTGACGTAAGTCGGAAAACACATACATACTAAAAAATAAATAAATGTACAGTACTGTACAGTTACCAAGCACTTAGCCTATCCTAACACAGTTTTTAAAGACAAGGAGCAAGTTGAATCGTCTCCCTCCTCCCTAGCAGGCTCCATTCACATAAAGGGAGCTAGCTGGTTAACTACAGTAGCTTGCTGTACGTGGCCTACCTCTGTCCGTCCGTCCATCCAATATTTGTTTACGACGTAAAACCGCCGTCAGCTCGGTCCATCCGCCGTATTCCATTGTAAAACCGCCATCAACCTCTGTCCAGAGCGTTTAATCTCCACCTGTACGGTCCACTGCTTTGCTGATTCTGCCGTGAAGCTCCGTCCAGAGCGGGTCTTTCTGTGTTTTTCCGCTGTCAAGCTACTGCTTCTGTCAAAACCGGAAGGAAGTCGGAACTCGGCTCTCAAAATAAAAAATTTCAAAAGAAAAGTTTTTTATTCTTTTTTTTAAATGAGATGCGTGACGTAACCCCGAAACGTCGTAAGTAGAGGCCGTCGTAAGTCGAGGACTGCCTGTATATGCAATTTCGGCATCCTCGATAGACAGCAGAGGTAGATACATCACATTTTGTTTGCAAATGTCAATGCTAGAACCTTCAGTTTATTTTATAGATATACTTTTTATACTACTATGCAAAAACTCAGGACAGTATTACACTTTTATTATTTCATTTTATGCTTATGTTCATTAAATGTTTAGTGTTTTAGTGTTGGTGTAAATTTTCATACTTTTATACTACTATGCAAAAACTCAGGACAGTGTTACACTTTTACTATTTTATGCTTATGTTTATTAAATGTTTCAGTGTTTTAGTGTTTAAATGGTTACTGTTGCACCGAGGGACTGAGAGAAACGCAATTTCAATCCTGTGTATGTCCTGTACATATTGTAGTTCTGACAATAAAGTTGACTTTGACTTTGACATTCCACTTCCCCAGAGATATATCCAGTGTCATCCAAACAGATGAGGGTTCTCCAGGACCCTGTCACCTTGTTGAAAGATTTTGTCATTTGCATCGAAAGTCCAGTTGGTCAGAGCCAAAACAGTAGTTTTCATTTCGGAAGATGTGTAAAAATAGAAGCTGCTCCGATACATAGACAGAGAGCAAAAAGCAGGAGGAGAACAGAGAGAGGGAAGAACGCATGCGCCTCGTTCCAGAGCCAGCGAGGAAAAAAAAGACTCATTGTAAATGTTTTTATATCATCCAATGCCTTTCATGCATATCTGTCAAGTCTCCCGTTTTGGCCGGGAAACTACCGTATTTTACCCCTCTTTCCCGTCGTCATCCCGAATTATTATTTTCCCGGAAATCTCCCGTATTATAATATTATTTAAAAACAAGACAAAAAAAACATTCCAGTGCCTCTGTCACTAGCCTCGCGAGAACTGCCACCTGCAGTAGCCTCGGTGGCAGTTCTCGCGATGTTAGTGCTGGCAGCCAGCGGGAACAAACCCGGAAAAACACAGAGATGGATGTAACGAGATGGAACAAGAGAGAAGGTGTCCCTGCCAAAAAAGTAAGACTTCGTGTAAATATCTTGAAAAATGGGACAGCGAATTTACTTTCCTAAAGAAGAGTAGGGTGGGGCACAATTACGCGTTTTTTAAGATTTGTAACTGCGACTTTAGTGTCTCTCATGGGGGAAGGAACGATGTCCGTCAGCATGAAAAATCCGTCCAGCACAAAGGTAGGCCTATCAGATTGTGATCACATAACTGGTTTGAAAGAGGCTGATAGGTAGTTATTTTAGATTTCTTGTAAACCTGTCTTAAAATGTAAGGGGTCCTGGACTTTGGTTGGGCTAGTGCAGGGGTCTGCAACCTGCGGCTCTGGAGCCACATGCGGCTCTTTGGTCCCTCAGCAGTGGCTCTTCCAAGCTTTGATCAAAACTAACTTTAAACTGAATTTTATTTGTTCTTATAACAACAAAAAGGGCTAGTTTTAGCAGTTTTTCCTGTCATTTCCTTTGCAAATGTGTGAATACTAGAACTAATAGAAGGAGTAAAACATAAGTTAACTTTATTTATTCGAAGTAGGATATTTAATTTTTCCACAATTAAAATAATTTACCTAGACCTGCATAGTTCATTATTTTATTTTTTAATTGGGAAAGATCACATTATTTTTCCTTCTTTATGATAATCTGGTCTTTTTTAGTCTTAAAATGTAAAAATATCAACAAATCGTTAGATATTTTCAGCTTTACAATGGCCAGAAAACTACAGGTCAGAAAATTGTCCTTTAACAAACTTAAAGTGGTCTGTGGGCCACCAGTTGAGAATCCCAGTTGTAGCAGGTATTGTGGCTCCGGAAACGTTTAATTTAGTGAACAAAGGGGCAGAAATGGCTCTTTTGATCATAAAGGTTGCAGATCCCTGGGCTAGTGGGATGGCTCGGCGTACCCGGCAGAAAATGTCCCTTATTTTTAAATCCAAAACTTGACAGGTATGCCTTTCATGACAGATTTTCAAATTACTGTAGATTGTTTAATGATGAGACACTACAAAGTTTTGGTCAAGCCTAGTAAATTATTGTTAGGCACAAGTCGTTTAAATTTTATTTTTACAAGCAAACAATGAATTAACAACATGCAGTACACATGCCAACTAGCTTCATAAAATTTAAAAATGAAAAGTTTATAATTTTTTTAACATCAGGAACTTAGGTAGTTTTGACTAATAAACATAAACTGTCTGAAGTTTGTGTAAACAATCAATCAAATCACTTTTACTGGTTGATTAACATATCTGATGCCTGCGTTCACTTGAATAAATCTATGTGGACTCAGTGTAGCTGAACACAAATATTCCAGATTCAACTAGAGGTATAAAAAAAAAGAAAAACATCTACATCACTGACTGTGAATGTGACAGCTTTTTCTCTTGGCAGTGACATGACAGAAATTGTCCACAGGGTATATAAAATTGCTGGTTTAAGTGGTGTACCAAATGATAGAATGGTAGCATACAGAAAAAGGTTGTTTAGAGTTCATCTACTAGCTTCAGACAGTGCTGGTCGGCCAGACTCTGCAGCTTGGCAGTATGTGGCCTAACAAGCACAGATCCCCTAGTGTCCTGATCCAGAGTCAGGTTGGATGATGTGCTTGGCCAGGCATAGTTTTCACATATGCCTGGGTAAACTGGGAAACTGCTTTTCAGTCCAAAACATTATAGTTTCCCATAATCGATATGGAATAGAATAAAAAGCCAGATGGAAAGTGTTTAGTTAGTTTTACTCAACTCTAAATTCTAGTTTTTTTGTTTTTGTTTTTAGTTTATACGTTTATTCACTTCATTTCAATAAAAAAAAAAACACAAATACAATTTCAGAAACAAAGAAATAAAATACCTATAAAATGAAAGGCAGCAGAAGAAGAATGAAATCTTATAATTTTGTTCCACTTCAGGTACCACATGTGATGGAAACAACAATAAAGTTGACTTGAACTTGAACATTCAATCCCATGAAGGCAATGCAACTAATAAAGTTTAAATCAAGTCTAAGAAAAGAGATGATGACTTTGAACAAAAGTATTTTAATGATGAGTAATTAAGTTTTTACATGTGCATTAGCCGCTGAGCGCAACATACCATACAGAGTTCATTTATTCACATGTTTTCTGCTTGGCTTCCTTCCTTTTGTTATCACATCCAGTCCTTTCTTTCTCCCCCTCTTCCCCCTCTGTCCTTTTCTTTGAGCAAATTTATCCACTTTGCTTCCTAAGGCCCTGTTTACACGGACACTGTGTGGGGGAAACGGATGTTTTGGGTATGTTAATTAGGTGAAAAGTTTTGCATTGACACGGTCGAATTCTGTGGATACGACTCTCCCCCTCCACCCCCCCGTCCTCATGATTTCATTGTAGTTACCATGCTGGGCCATTAGATGGCGCTGTGATTTTTGGAACCTTCACTACTGCGCATGCGCCGCCGCTGCCTGAGGTAAACAGACCAGCTGCTTTGTCTGTTTTCCTCTCTGGCTAAAATCAGCTAACTACAAGTTGTTGTCAACAAGTTAACAACAAGTTAAAGCTGGAATTTGGATAAGAGTCAACAGATTTGAGTCAGTGGGACCCGCTTCATCTAACAAGCTGCACACCACACACGCTGAGCCTGTGGACCAGAACCGCTGAGTGGACTGTGGACCAGAACCGGACTTTCCAGCGTGATAAACAGCTGACTTACAGCAGGTAAATCAACGTTCTTAATATAATGTTTGCTTGTGTTTACTTTGATCACACAACAACTGAGTTTTTATTTATTTATTTATTTATTTCTGCCAGGTGGAGAAGCTGTCGCTCCAGCAGGCAGACGGTTCGGCGGTTCTGATGGGTCCAGATGAACACACAGCACGAGTCCAGTTCATTAACATAGTTACAGTTCGGTTCACGTGTTTTAATAGTGTGTTCAGTTTAATTCTCAGTGTTTGTGTTGTAAACTTTGTGGTGCTGAATAAATAAATAAATAAAAAATAAACCTGGTGTCTTCATTTTCACAGCACGTTACGCACTGTTTAAAAAATGTAACGAGTCCAGATAGATACTGTAGTTCAGATAAATTTACATCTCCCACGCCAACATAAATACTGTTTATTATTGTTAAACTGTTATATTTTGCAACGTGACACGTGAAATGTCAGACTGTCCGCGCGTGCGGGCTGCGCGCATGTGGTTGACACAAAAGCTCCACGGGAGATGTTTACATTATCAGCGGGGGGTCAGCGAAAAACTTCCACCTTGAGAGCAGGGTCAGAAAAGTATCGGTGTCATCGAGGGGGGCCAGCAGCGTCGTGTAGGCGATAAGCAAAGTCGCAAAGAGAAAGTAGCGGTTACACTCAAAATACGCGCCGTGTAAACTGGCCCTAAGTCTTCCTTTAACAACTCCTCACTCCAATAATGCTTAGACTTCTGAAGGGCTTAGAGAGCGCAGTGAAAGGTAAACACTTTACAACATTTTTCAGAACCATAAAAAGGAGTTGTTCTATCTAGGTTATAAAAAACTAAATAAAATATGTGAGGTTTAATAATGTCAGTGTCACAGCAGAGATATACATCTGCTTCTTACAGGAGATTTTTACTAAGTCGGCTGCTCACCACTGCACCGAGTGATGTGTGTGGGTCGGCGCAGGGTTTACTGTGTGGGAACACTTGATTGCATTTAAGGGTGAAATGTTGAGGGGCTGTCAAGTGTGTACGCCTGTTTGTGTGTCGCTCTGTATTAATGTGTGTGCATGTGCAGTGTTTTGCAATGCATCGTTTGTCTGGTAGCATGTTATTACTGTAATTACAGGCGAGATACACTCGAGCGTCCTCACGATACGCCAATACGCAGCGTACGTACGCCCCGTACGCAGCGTTGCCCCGCGTAGCCCCTCAGGGCAAGTACGCGCAAAAGTATTTTTTTACTACGCATACGCGATTCGCATACGCGATGCGCGGTGTCTGATCTAAACTTCCCCGGCGCCGGACTGTTTTGTATGTTACACAAATGAAATAAATTCCTCTTTTTTATCGCTGATCGGGCCTTTTCTTTTGTTTTTTTGCCTAAAGTCAAGTAACCGCTTCTTCCTCCGTTCACTCGATGAATGAAATGAATGAATTCAGGTCCTACCTGGGTGCGCGATGTTTTATATATTCCCTGGTGGGCTGTGGTGGGCTGTGGGCTGCAGGAAAAGCACTCCGTGCTCAGCTGCTCATATTACAACAAGGAGAACGCGAGCGTTTGGAGCGAAAAACTAGCGGAAGTGACGATCGGAAGTGACGGTACGGAGGAAATGACGTTAGAATTTGGAGCGAAAACACGAGAATCTACGCGAGAACGAAAGCCGAGTGTAGCAGCGGCTCCGTATACGCGCGTATACGTCCGTATACGCGCGTATACGGAGTCTGCTTCAGTGTATCTCGGGCTTAAACTATAATTAATGTCCCAATTTTGGAAGTCTTTGCGGTTTTGGAGAACAGAATGCCAGTAGTGCTACAACCCACCAGAAATACCATCCAGTTATTAATAATACTTTTTTAACAGCCTATTGTGTTTTTGATCCTTTAATGAAAAGCAAGGACTCTCTAACATGTTGGAAGAAGCAGCACAGAAAATGTGACAGACATAAAAAATAAAGGTGCTTTATTTAGTTCAAAATGTCTTAATTGTACTTCCAACTCTACTTTCACTAACTCAGCTTGCCCACTACTTTTGTGTTCCCAATCAAAAATGGCAACATTCCTGACTATAAATCAACTGATGCTAGGGCAGATTTTTATTTCCCAAACAGGCTTAAGATCTTCCTTTTTTATAAATTATACAGTTATGGTCAACTTGGGTATCCTGAGTTATCCCTTAATAGTGTCCTCTCAAAGCCCCGGCCAAAACAAGTGGTTCCTCATCCTGAGCTGGGTTTTGATGGAGGTTTCTTCCTGTTAAAAGGTGTCATTTCTTTTTACTCTTGCCCATGTGCTGCTCAGAACGGTAGATTGCAACAAAGTGAAGATTTTCCTTAGATACATATAAATGCTTTTACTAATTGGCATTTCATTATACTGTATATCAGTGTATTATAATAAAAATTCATTGACTGTAACTGGATTTAAATCTGGATTGGAATTGTGATTTATTTAAAATTAGTTGTTTGTTTGTTTATTGCATAGTGCCCTAAGATGACTATTCTTATGAATTGGTGCTTTATAAATTACATTACAGTAATTGAATAGAATCAGTTTGTTTTCTTATAAACAGTACAAATTTAGATCTTCTGTTTGATCTTGTAGGCCATACTGATTTGAGCTAAGACAACTCTTATTTTTAAATGTAAGCAAACAAACAGTTTCATATACTGAACTATAACTCAACAAGAGTTGAGAAAATATAACTAATTTATGATTTAAACAATGTTGTCAATGATCAACAATGGCTTTGTCTCCTTAGATGACATGTGTGAAAAAGTTATGGAAAATTAAAAATATATATATACTGTACTTGTTTAGGGAACTTTTTTTGGTCAACATTTCAATTATTAACAACTACAGTAGTCCCTCGTTTATCATGGGGGATCCGTACCCTGAAGTCCTGCTATAAGTGAAGAACCACCAAGTAGGAATAGTAGTACAAGTAATAAGTAGTAGTTTATATATTAAGGCATTTTAAACCCTTTCCACACTCTTGCAATATTCTAAAAAATGTTTCTAAACTAAACTCTAAATGCACTAAAACAACACAGCATGTCATGATTTCAGCTCTCTGCCTCCTGCTGCACTCTTGGCCACGCCCATTTATCCACTGCAGAGCAGGGATCAGCTGATCAGCTGCAGGAGGAAGCTTTTTCTGTAGCTGTAGGCTACACACAGGTGCTAAATAATTTAAAATAATTTATTTTAAACAAAAGTTCCATGCTGATCGTGCGGCTCATCTATTAACCAGCCATTGCGTGTCATCTTACTTTGAAAAAACACGATAGAGCGAGTCAGCGAAAAACGAACTGCAAAGTAGCAAGGGCCTACAGTATATTTAAAACAAAAACTGAACACTTAAACACAGCATGAAAACTAAATCTTTGTGTTCTGTTCAAATTTGATCAATTTAGAAGGTTCTTCTTTTACTAAATAAAGTGAGTTTTAAAAAAAAAAAATAACTTTGTTTACACAAATCATCTAATGAGACAAGGTCATTGATGGTTATTTGTCAAGAAGTGTTTAGTTTCTGTTTTGCATTAATAAAACAACAAAATCAAACCTGTGGTCAACGAATCAGAGAAAAGATGTGTAATATTAGATGTGGTCTTTATGTTGATATTCAAAATATATTTTATCAAACAGCTCTAATTATCATCATTTCACTTTGTGAACTGTTCATTTTTCTTGTTCACTCTGAAAATACAAAATAAGAAACCAGGCTGAAAAACAAACTAGTTCTCAGCATCATGAAAGTTTGAAATCTAATTGAGTTTTAAAGGTCAGAGGTGGGTTCTGCACTTACTTTTGTCAGTTGTTGGTAATAAAACCAGTGAACACTAATGATAAAAAGATTGTTCCTAATTAGCGTGTGCACCACTGCTTATCTCAACTTCAAAGTTCACACAAAAATCATTAGATCTTTAAACTTTATCTGTCACAGAAGGATGCTGTAAGGAGCTTTGTCTAAAAAGACAAAGATATGTGCACTACAGTATATAAAGAGTTAAATTATCATGAAGTATTTCTGTACAGACTGCTGACCCTCAGCATCTGTTTGTGGTTTTATCTAATGCTAATGGAACATCTGTGCACAGCTTCCCTGACAGAGACAGCATGGTTAATTGGAGACAGATTACCTCACTAATTATGTCACTTTTCAATGTCCATGTTTGTTTTTAAGAGCTTTTGAGAGGAAGAAGTGCGGCTTGATTCCTTCTTGATTCACAGCGGCACAAACATTTACGTAAATGCGCCTTTGACAACAGTTTTATCGTTTTGCTTTAAATGCAGGGTATAATCATCTGCGCATTAGTGACTGAGCTTAGGATGTCAGTGTTTTCTTGTTTTGTCAGCGCTGAAGTGTGACAATTTGCACCATAAAGTCGAGTAAAAGAGAAGAAAAGAAAAAAAACTCTGGTACTTTTTAAAAAAGTACCAGAAAGTACTCACTGAATGTGCATATGGAATTGAATTTACTGACATTGCTGCCACAAGTAGACAACTTTAGCAAACAAACTCTCTTTTTTGTTTAATAATTTTACAGATACTAAGCTAAACATTTATGTGTCCATAGTTGAGCATCACAGCCAACACATACTCTGAGAGCTTTGGGTTATACAATATTTTTTAACAAAATTTTTTCATTCAATTATCGACTATGGCTGCCTGTTAGCAAAACATCTATTGAACAACTGAACAGAATTTGGTTAAACTTTCAAAAAGTAGTGGTTGGGTGTCCATCTACAAGTGATTACTTATTTGGGAGAGCCACCACAGCTAACCAATATTCGAAGATACAAATGTATATATACCGGTACATCAGTAAATCTGAAAATTGTTGAGAGATATTTGGATTTATAGTAGCTGAGAGTTATCCTCAATCCATGCTTCAAGCATTATCAGTTAACAGAAAATCCTGAGGTTGTACGTAACATCATGTACAATATTGACTGAAACAGCTACAGCTCTATCTTTTCTCATCAAAGGATGACTTTTGTTCTGGCGTGAAAAGCAGTGAGTGATGTCTTGAAGGATTGCTAGGCCTTTAATTCAAATCATGCTTCACCTCAAGAAATGCTCAGCTGATCACAGAGTAAAAATGTCTACCTATTCTTTTAAACCATTGGGTTTTTGTTAACAGTGATTCCCTAAGGATGGCAGATCTCTTTTAAGGCCTTAACCTCCCACTCCTCTCCAAGTACAAGAAGCAGAACTAAAGAGGAGGTCAAGAAGAGGCAGAAACGTGGTTTTGAACCACAGTACTTGCTTCCTAAATGTTAAAAAGGCGTAGGTATAGATGCTGTCCTGTGGTGGGAAAGACAACAAAAAAGATAAGAAGGTTAAAATGTCAGGACAAACAAGCTGGGTAAATATATGAGTATGTGCAGGAAGCACATATAGACTTCACAGCTGCAAGCCTCGCAAGATACGAGAAAATTCTGAACATGAGAATTATGGACATCATAATGGCAACTTCAAATAGTGCTGCTTAATAGCTGCTCAGTGTTGTTTGAGCACCAGTGCCTTTGAGCAAAGTCAAAAAGGTGAAATAAAGTACCTTGAAATGAATGCAAATAAATGATGATGAAAGACAGATATCAGAGGGATATGAGGCAAAAATATGAAAGAAAACAGGAGATGAATCAGAAGTGGGGACCGTTATTGATTTCATTGTAAGCTTTATGAAAGGTGAGCCAGCTAGTCATAAGCGAAAGACGTAAAATGAATATAACTCAACCTGTTATACAGATATTGAGCTAAAATGTGGTGTGGTAGTAACCAAGCTTAATCCCTAATACATTTTCTGAGCATTAACACTAGGGGTGTAACAATACATCAATTTAAATCGATATATTGATTAAATGATTAATTATTAAATTATATTGTGGCAAAACTTCAGCTTTTATTTTGAAATAACCAAGGCACGTCTGTGTTACCATTTCCTTGTGCGGCTGCGCTCTGCGGCCGCCTCAGCAACATGGCAGACAAGGCAGAAAACACAAATAATGAACTTCACTCTCCTGCTGGATTTAAATCAACACTGGAAATATTTTGGATTCTGACAGAAGGACAGCTCAACAGACAACACTCATGTCGTATGCAACAGGGGCCGGCGTGAGTTAAAATACAAAGTACTCGGGAATCACAACAAGTTTGGCTGGTCACCTGAAGAAGAAACATGGCATTAAATGAAATAAAACTAAAAACAGTGGCACGGTAGAGCTGTCATTTTGTCATTGCGCCCGCCCGAGCCAAAATAATGTGCTAGATGGGCGGGCCGGGTTGGTGTCGGGCTTTTGATTGCATCAGCAGACATGCGCGGCTGACGATCTAATTTGGATCACCACCAGCCGCACTGACCGGCCGGTTAAAAGACGTACACAAAGTCCAGATGGATCACTGCCTGAGGCTCAACTGGACCCAGGCGCTGCGTCAGCGGACGCGCACGGCCGATGACCATTAATAACTATAATAACTATAATATTATAATAAGGTGCTCTGCCGCCAGCCCCACTGCTCTCAGTTCCATTCCACCCAATCCACGGTAGTGGATTAAATTAAATTAAACTAAGAACAGCAGCCAGCAGCAGCCCGCTCGCTGTTCTTAGCCTTGTTTTTATGTACGCATGTTACTTTCACTTTTGCAGCTTAATAATTGTTTTGGATTTCTTGTGACTTATTTGAAGCATGATAAATGATAGGAGCATAAAAATACGCCCAATGTTTTCTTTTGTTGTTCTTTTTTTTGTAAATAATGGTTTTTTTTTTGGGGGGGGGGGGGATATGATATAGCGTCTTGAGTTCCTATGAGGACATTGACTAGTCAACGTCGACTCGACTTCTATCATAGTAAAAGTTGACTTTAACAAATATGTAGTCGTTTGACTCCTAAAAGGTATATTCCTTCAAGAAATGTTGGTAAGGTTTATTATTTTTAGTTAAAAACAAGTGTAAATACAGTAACAGTGCTGACTATGCCCATCAGCTTACTGATTACCTGAACTTACATTTTTACATTATTGTACAGTAATTTATGAAAAAAAGGAGAAAACCCTTTTTAACTGAAGAAATGAGAGTTACTAATCAGAGTAACAAATAAAATGTCATGTGAGTCATTCGAGAAAAAACCCAAGTTTTAATCTACATGCATGTGTGAAAATGAGGTTAAAACATCAGAGAGGAAAGTTGTCAGTAACGATCTGACACCTTCTGCATAAAACTTTTAAAATGGGCTTTTGATGCAATATGTCCATGGCGGTGTAAAAATAAATAAAAGCAAAGGTAATTTGTAATTATCAGAAAGAAACTAATGTTTATTTTTATTTTTTTAGATGATCCTTCTTTGCCGGCAATACACATAATAATTCATGTATTTTCTTCCCTTAAATAAATCAAAAAGGCGTTCAATACAAGATCAACTGGACTTTATTTGTAACAGAAAACGTTTCAACTCCCATCCGGGAGGCTTTCTCAATTCCATGAACTTGTATTGAACGCCTTTTTGATTTATCATGTCCTGGACGACTGAGAATCTTCACCAGCATATTTCCCTTAAATAGTTTGTAAACATTAATCATGCCAACTATGAGAACTCAAAAAGAACAGGAAAATACAGATGCACGTGTCCATATGTTCAATAACGAGACAATCGGCTCTTAAACTGAAGAGCTACTTCTGAAATCCCCCACAAGATGTTACCAGGTTTGACTCAGACATGGAAATCACAGAAATCCTGCACAGTCGAGACTGCCACAGAGACTCTGACTCACAAAGCACCTGTAGATACAGAATGACAGTAAAACTCTGCATCCAGCACACTGTAAGCCTGCAACAAAACATGTACTAAGCTGCTTAATGTCACCGCAGAACAGAGGAAAGAAGAGCTGAGGAAAGAGAGGAGGATAGATGGAGGGAGGAACGTGGATGGATGAATGGACAAAGAGGAAGACAAGGGGGATTTGGCCCTGTGACCGGCTGTCACAGGATGGGTGAGGATGACAAAAAATGGATGCATGTATGTTTAAGAACGAGTCAGGCAAAGTAGAGTGAACCTCCCCTTCCAGACAGCTTGTCACAAGCCTAAGTAACTCTACCCCCCAAGTGAGTTGGCACATAATCCAGGTAACGTTGCACGAATAATGGATGAAACATCAAACGGCACCACCTCCCCTCTTTCCCTGCCAACCTCCCACCTTCAACTAACCAACTATAACATTTTTGCACCCCTGCCTGCCAGCGAGCCCATCCAAAAATCCACTTTCATGTTAGCGCCGTGCAGCGCGCTCCGAAAGCTTATCACTGTTGACAAATCTGCTCTTTGCCAATATGCTTAAAAAAATAAAAAAAAATAAAGGAATTTTCTTTTATGGGCCACATTTGTGACAAGAAAAAAAAATAATTAATATGACTAATATTCATTTGTTCCTATGAGATTGCCGCACATTATTTTTCCTAAGGGGTGGGGACGGTGGTGTTGGCTAATATGCAATGAGAGATGTGTTGGGTCCCGGTGTGTGGCAGGAAGACAGAGTGTTGGTGCTCCCTCAGTGAGAATTTGAAGGGAATGTTGCATAAATATAAGCCCTATTAAGTGTAGGGGATGTAATTTGTGAAAGTGACACATCATTCTTTCTGTGTTGTCTGGTAATTGCAGACGCTGCATCACGAGGGCTGTGAGTGAGACAAATGCAGCCAGGATGTGGTCAACAGGGGCGGATGTAGGACGTTATTGGCGTTTGTGTGTGTGCTCGCCAAATATAATGATGACACAAAACTTCTGCCTCTTTCTCTATGCTGCGTTGCACCTTTTGGGTCTGAGTTAGTGAAAGTTGTAAAGACACAATTGAAAATGGCAGCAAACTGCCCAGACGCTGCTGGAGGTGTAGGGAAGGCAGGGTTTTATCAGGAGTTGGAGGACTTTAAAAGGCCAAGGAAGGAAATAAACAGGTGGGTTAGAGTTAGCATCACGCTCCCTGAAGCTCCTGAGCTGTTCTTGGTAGAGTGATTGGACGCAGGTCAAAAGGGAATCAGAATTTCCCTCATCAGGGCAAACCCCTTTGAGGTGTAAAGGGGGGTGAAGGTTGAGTCTTCTGCGTTGCCCTCCTTTTCTTTCACTTTTACACTTTCTCTTGAGAGCCCCAGCACCGAGACCTTAATGAAGACGAATGCGAGGAATCAATTTGCAGCATCTTTGCTCCATCTGGCTGGGGCTCCTCTCTGCACCTCAATTAGCACAGCAGCTGGGGAAGAGTTCCTCCAAAACAGCCCTATTACACACACCAGTGTCTGGTGGAGCAGCTACAGGCTACACTGACATGCACTAAAATGTGAGGAAAACGTGCGACCAAAGTTTCATTTGAATCAAGGAGTGAATCAGCAGCTTTTATGAACTCTACTTCACACCAACGAGTGAAATGTCTGACAAACAGAACAGGAAGTTCTTTAAAACATGATTTGGAGGTAAGATAAATAAAAAATGCACATATTTGTATCATATACTGATGATGATTTGCTTAACATTTCAGGAAATGTTGCACTTTTTTCGCTTAGAATAAGATGTATGTTTAAATATAAAATCTAAGAAATTTAAATACAGAGGGATTTAAATGGTGCTTTTAGGTTTGTACACAACAGTCTACAGTGGCAAAATAATAAAATGCCATGCCATAAATTTACTTTACAGCATTGTTCCAACTTAATAATAAAAACAGTATAAAACCACAAATAGAGAATCAAAGCGTAAAACTATGACAAGTAATCAAACTAACTCCAAAGTCATATAAAAAATAGATATAAAACTAAGAGCTACAAAATTGACAGAATAAAAGCAAATCTACAAATATGAAAATCAGTGCATAGGAGTAAACATTATCCATACCACAGGTTAAAGTTGCAATAAATGTGAAAAGTGGCAACTCAAATTAAGCTCTGTCAAATAAATAAGGTTTCAGATTGGCTTTGAAGGAAGTGAGTGAGTTTGCGTTTTGGAGCCGATTCCAACAAAGCTTGAAAACTAAAAGATCTCCCTCCCATTCTAGTTTTAGATTATCTGAACCAGGGGTGTCAAACATACGGCCCGCGGGCCGGATCCGGCCCGCCAGGGGGTTTAGTCGGCCCGAGGATAAACCTGAATCATATAAAAAAAGAATAAACGTTATTTTCTTAAAATCTGCAGTTCCTATGTTGTCCGCTAGAGGCGCTGTGTTTTAGTCAGTTCCTATGTTGTCCTACTCAAACCCAGTGCCTCTAGGACCCAGAGGCACTGTGTTTTAGTCAGTTCAATCACTTTACCCGATTGATATACGATATATATGATATTTATATATGATATCTATGGCTTTACCCGCTTTTTCTCTTGAAACAGTTGGGCACCCTCATCAGCGGAATGTCCTTGTCAAAGAGAAAAGTGGACACAGAGTGTTGGATTTTTCAAGAAAAATGGACTTCTTCCTATAAAACTGTTTGTTGACTAAATGTTTAAAACGTTGTGCAATCACTGTGATCAGCTTTTTAATGTGTTTTAAGTCTTAAATAAATGTTAAACTGAGTAAATGTGTAAAAGGACAATTAATTTAATATAAAGATTTTTTATAATCTATTTCTTCTTTGCACTAATACAATGAAAAAAGTGGACTTACTGTTCGTTCTATGTAATTTTGGAATTAGTTTACAGGTCTGGCCCACTTGAGATCAGATTAAGCTGAATGTGGCCCCCAGATCAAAATGAGTTTGACACCCCTGATCTGAACAGTAAGAAGACCTGCATGCTGAGAAAGGAGCATTCTAGTCAGGTTGTAGATGACAGTTACTGTTTTAATTATGCTGGAGCTAGATTAATCAGGGCTTTATGTCATTAGGAGGATTTTAAATTGTATTCTGCTAGTCATGGGAAGCCAATGCAGAGCAGCCAATATACAGTAGAAGCAATGTGGTCTCTCCTATGAGTACCAGTCAGCACTAAAGGTACAGCATTCTGAATAAGCTGTAAGATTTTTCAGGGCATTTTTGGACACCCAGCTGTGACACCATTATCAGTTCAGTCAGTAAAAGATAAAAAAATATATATGAACCACTTTTTCTGTCATTTTGAGAAAGTATGCTTCAAAGATGCTGCAAAGATAGAAAAATTATGTAAGGAACTTTGTTTCATTAAAGGATAGGGTTTGGTCAAATTTAAACCAAGGTTTTTCCACAGAGAAATCCGGGTCTTGTAATCCTATCATGAAGGATATGTCAAGTGCACAACATTTCCTCAAGTTTTTTTTTTTACTATTATTATTTTTAATTTTTTTGAGCCAATGGCTGTGACCTCACTTTTTACTTGAATTTAGCAGAAGAAAACTGAGGGCATCAGTTTGTTTGTCTCTAAGGCATGTCTGAAATATGAGCAGCTGATATTAATTGTCTGTCTCATTGATATATAAAAATGTATGTTACTTGCATGCTAGTGTATGGTACATTTTCTAATAATATGGCCTAAAAAAGCATATACTGTATAAAGAAAACGCAACTGGATCAAGAACTGTACCCTGAGGAACACCATGATGACATTATAAGGGCATAATCGACAGACAGATATGATTTCAATCAGTCTGTGGCATACACTTGATGGTAAATGTTAAATGGACTGTATTTATATAATGTCTTTCTGTCTTATCAAGACACTCAAGCACTTTACACTACGATCTGTGCCTAATTTACCCATTCATACAGCACTTTACTACATCTATACAAAGAATAATCAGTGCTTTATCACACATACACCGATGGGACACACATCGGAGACAATGAGGAGTTTAGTGTCTTGCCCAGGGACACTTCGGCATGTGGCTGCTGGTGGAGTCGAACCCCCAACTCTTGCATCAGAGAACTGCTCAGCTGCAGCTGCCCCAGTGTACAGTACAACAAATGCTTCTGAGGGATAAATAAAACCAATAAGTGATGTTTTCACATTCTTCTGATTTTCAGACATCTTCCTTTGTTCTTAAGAACAAGAAGCTAAATCCACCAGGAATGCAAAGTCAAAGCCTAAATTTTCTTTAACAAATACATATCATTCCTTTTACGCAATAGCTCATATGCTGACTATGTTTCTGTGGTGGGCGATATGTAGATGTGTATAAAGACTGATGTTCATAGACTCCGAATCAAACACTGGCCGCTACCCAAACACGACCATGAAGGCAAGCATGTAGTCCCTACAATCTGCTGATCCTCTGGATTAGATCAGTGTAAGTACAGTGTTAAAAACCAACCAGGGCTGACCAAATGTTGACACAAAGCTATCCAACTTTCCCAGCACAAACTGTTGGCACACATCAGTCTGCTCATCAGATTAGCTTAAGGCTAACAGATAAGGGCAAACCAGTGTACTGCCAATATCTAGCCTAATCTTGGGCATTTACACTGTAAGCTTGTTATGATGACAAACTTGGCAATGGGTGGCTAGGGCACATTTTTTAACATTGGGCTGAAGAGCTCAAGCAGACAGAAGCTCCGCTCCTTAGAGGGACTGCTCATTTCAAATTGGCCCACAGAGGCTTTGAGGCTCAAATGCAAAAAATCTGGCGCGCCTTTGTACGAGAAGGGATCTGAAGGTGGTCTCTGGAGGAATAACTTGGCCAGAGGTAGCCTAATGAACTGATCGAGAATGCAAGTAAACTCACTATTTGTTCATTTGTTGTGCACTGCTTGCTCAAGGGTGTATTGACTGTCTTCATTGATAAATTGAAATTGAGAATGTATTTCTTAATAACAAAAGAAAACCTATATTGTTGCAAGATAAATGGAAAAAAGGATCAATTAAGACTAATCAGCTGGCAAACTGTTTCAGAATATTGTCTCAGTGATTCACAGCATCTGTGCATCTCTTTCTTTCTGATGCTATTACCACCCTCAAACTGCTTATTTGTTATTCAGAACCAGCGGATTTGTTAAAGAGAAAAAAACTATGATGAAAAAACTTTATTACCCAGCCCATGCTTTGCATCTAAAATATTCACCAAGAAAGCTTCAGCGCATTTAATATACCTTATAGTGAAAAGTATCCAAATAAATTATAAAGGCCTTTCTATGAGGAGTTATCAAGCTCGTGCTCTGCAAATGAGTTTCCAACAACAGCCTTTCAAAAACACGCATTTGTATGAATTATTTATTGTAGCTTGTAAGTTAGAATGCATGATTGATTTCTTCTGTATGTCTTTTGGTGGTGCTGTGTACTTTCTTGCACAGTGATAGGTAGGATGTGCTTCAGGCCCCTCATGCGCTGAAAATGGTAGAGGAAAAAATATGAAATGAGTCAGGTACATTTGGTCAGATTATAAAAACTAGAAGAAAAACATGGTAACACAATTTGAACATTGAGGACCTTTATCTGCCTTTTTAGTTAAAACAGTTGGCATAAGTGTTGAGCTAAACCTTCTTTTTGTTTTGTTTCTTTGATTAGTGATTTAGTATTAATCAAAGGTGGGCAAATGACCGCTTGGTAGCGCTAATGCGCTAATCCGCTTACAGCGGACATAACGTTTTTGTCAGCGTAACAGCAGTTTGACTAACTTTTATAATTCATAAGCGGATTTGCGCTATTTTTATTTAAAATGCAGTACCGATAATAACTAATTATCTATCAGTAAAAACGAAAAAACGTGTTTACGGGCCTGGACGACTGCTAACAGACCATATCCTGTCAGTGCCGGATGTGGTCCGTGACAAAAAAGCGTCCCCTCACAGTCTCTTTGCTAGAGCGAGCGCTCTCAGTTAGCAGCCAGGCGTCCCCTCACAGTCTCTTTGCTAGAGCGAGCGCTCTCAGTTAGCAGCCAGTGTGTTACTCTGCAGCCTTATTGCTTGTTTTCGAAGAGTCAGACGAAGAGTTTTTAACATGGAGGGTGAACTTATGGATGTTTCTCAGCGGCCTACGCGACGCGTCTGGATTTTAAAAAGTATTTCGCCATTTGCCCTCTTCAAAATGGCGGCCGCGACGGCCACAGAAGATAAGGACTTTCCATGAAAACACGGTAAAAACAATTATTTCTTTGCTGAGAAAAAATATATTTCTTAGCTGACTTTATAGCACAAGGTTTTTCTGAGCTTAACCGGTTCAAATGGTCAAATCTGCTGGATTAAAAAAAGTATTTCGCCATTTGCCCTGTTCAAAATGGCGGTTAGCGTGTTAGCATTAGCGTCCGCTAGCATTGCTAATACATAAGTGCTTTTGAAATTGCGGACCTAAATAAATCAATAAGTGCTTTAGAAATAGCGGAACTAATTTTTGGATTAGCGCTGCAGCACTGGTATTAATGTTTAATAGAATGAAAGAATGAAAGTAGCTAAAGTTGTTCCTTTTTTCAAAAGTGGTGACAAATGTGTGTTTAATAATTATAGACCGATATCCCTATTACCACAGTTTTCCAAAATCTTGGAGAAACTATTCAACAACAGATTGGACCAATTAATCGAAAAACAAAATATTCTAACTAATAATCAATATGGTTTTAGAGCAAAATATTCTACATCTATGGCACTTATGGACTTTATGGAACAAGTAACTACTGCTGTTGACCATAAACAATATTGTGTTAGTGTGTTTGTTGATTTAAAAAAGGCTTTTGATACTGTTAATCATAGTATTCTCCTTGATAAATTACATAAATACGGCATCAGAGGATTAGCGTTACAATGGGTGTGTAGTTACTTGGAAAACTGAAAGTTATGCACCATAACTCATGTTCCCTGAAGGAAGGAAACGAGGTACAACATACTTGCTATGGGAATTGCGCCCCCGCGCGATTACCTGAAGGAATATACTCACGCCTTTACGGCTAGGGCGTCAACGCCACGCCAGAGGCCCCGCCCTCTAGGTACCGTATTTTCTGGTGTATAGGTCGCACCGGTGTATAGGTCGCACCATCCAATTATCACCAATAGATTGGAAAAAATCCCTAGATATAGGTCGCACCGGTGTA